>JAMKCH010047033.1:0-107060 GCA_023653785.1 Ophioderma brevispina
TATGCGAAAGTTTCTAAAAATGCACCATCTCCTATACTTTTATTTGTATAAAAATCTAGGGGCATTTTTTTAAATGTGAGTTTGGCGACAACGCTATGGATTGCGAAATGCCCCTTGACCTCTTCTGATTGCATTGAAGTATACAGACTGTCCCAATAAAAACTATACAATCAAACTAAAATTATAAAAAATATAAACTGTGCATTTTTGCCATATATTTTGACTTTATTTGTTAGACAAGATCCTAAGCTAAATCCTCGCTTTTATTCCATCCAATTTGATGGACCCTAAGCGGAGATATTGTCAGTTGAACACAAAGGAATAAGGCGTGTAGCATCATTGTGGGATTAAACCCTTTTCAAACAAAAGAATATTGTACAGATCGGAGTTAATGTATTATCATGCATTGAACTAATCAATATATTATTTTCAGTGAAAAGCACCAGAAATTATTATGTTGTGGGTGAAATGAGGGACTCACTCTCAGGAGGACAATAATCATCAAATTCATGGAACTTTGTGGAATTTGACTGCTGAAACTAATGTAACAGTCTACAAGTCTGCTGAGGGACAAATGTGTGGGCAACGCTGTAATGTGGAGGGACAATTTAACCTTCCCCTATTCCCCCACTGCCTCCAAGGTGCTAGAGAGGAATATGATGAAGAAAGCAGTGTTCCACAAAGAACAATAAAGGAACGGATGGTTGTGTTCAAAGGTCTCAGTTTACTTTCAACAAGGGTGTTTTTATGGTTCAACCTTCTGCTGAAACCTGGAGTAAAGCTGAGACAACATGACTGTTGGAATTGAATTTCCCAATACTACATGTATTTATTAGCAATTGCGACATTATAAAGTTATACATTATGTTATATCACAAGAAGCAGCACTTTATACCTACTTTTTATTTAAATTTTCAATAAAGAATGTCTTGAAGGTGATTTTCAATGGCAACCTTGTTGATATCAGGATAGCCAAAACTGGCCCAACAGGTTTTTCAACTGCCTCAGATAATTAGCCATAACTCCTGAACCATACCCCAAATTACACCAACTAAAAATCTCATGAAAGCTGGAACACTCCTAAAAAAGAATCAGTAAAACTCCAGTTGAGATGAACTTAAATTTTTGGCCAAAAATTAATCTTTGATTGTATAGGTTTTTTTTGGGACAGTCTGTACATGTAATAATAATAATAATAATACATTAGACATGTGGTGCGCTCAAAATGTTGTAGATAAAGTCTTACAACTAGAGCAACACAGTATATACAAGACCATGGCTTACGTACTACCATTAATACAAATTAAAAATCCTAAGCATGATATGATAACAAAGTGATTACATTATTATCAGTTAATGTCATAATTTATACAGAGGATAACATAATCATAAAAGATATAGTATATAGTACCATAAAGACAATAATAAAATATTATGGAATATGACCAACATTGAGATGATGGCCGTACATATATACATGTATAACTAACAAGATTGAACAAGTGGGTTTTAAGTCCTTTTCTAAGAGTTTACGTTAGATACTGCACGAAGCTTGGAGGGCAACTTGTTGCACACTTTTGGTACAGCTCCATCAAGACACCTTTCACCGTTGAACCTGGTTCTACGATGAAAGGTGAACGTGTACACAGGACTTCTGGTCCGATCATATGGTCCGGACTTTCGTTATACTCCTCAAAGAGCTCACTTATATATTAAGGAGCAAACCCGTTAAAATATAAATAACGATGGTAATGTCTAGATAATACATACTTGTGCAGCTGTTTTCCCCGTCCCCAGAGTAACCAACTATACATTGGCAAGAATAGCTGCCTACGGTGTTTGTACAGTCAGCGTTGGTGGCACAAACACTCGGAGTTTCTCCGCATTCATTGATGTCTATAATACATAATAAGAAGAAACATATTAAAAGAAAATAAAATACTCTGCATCTTTATAATAATGTGTCGATCAAATCAACAGCGAAAACAAACGGAAAAATCATAAACTACTTTATCAAATAAATACAACACTGTTTGACCAAATCAACTAAAAAAGCTAAAAAAGGTTGGATAATAATGACACCATTAAATTTTGCTATTTGCCTGTATTATGAATACTCTTCTTCGGATACAAAAAATTAAATCCGCCCATGGCTTCATTAGAATATTAACACCTAAGTGTATAAGGGTCCACGTGGACCCAACATTTTGTTTTTCGTACGCCATTTTTTAACGGTACATTGCTTTTGCCAAAAAATTTATGTAATTGCCTAAATATCAGTTGCGCATGTTTTGGTCGAAAAAAATTCAAATCGGCCATGCCGTTATTTTCATTTTCACCCCGTTTTGTGGTCGTGTTGATGTACCCCCATCAATGACCAGAGTTTTGGTTAAAAATTCCACCGGCAAAGTGGTTTTCATAGAGGGCCTACATGTGGACCCCCCTTATACACAAACGGGAGTGCACAAGACCTTACACGCTTAAGTGTTAAGGTTGAGTCCCTAGGACCACCCCCCCGGGCACTAACGGAAGTGAAACAAAATCAAAATATTTTTCTAATTAAAAATATTAAAGTAATTAAATCTTGTGATTTATTTGCTTAAATATATACCTTGGAGCCAATTAATTATACTTGAATAACCCGTTATATGCTGATAGCATCAAATTTAATTTTGTCATGACTGTGTTCTTAACTGTGTAAGTCTATGGGAAAGACAAGGTAAATTTGAGCTTTCTGAGAAAAATACAAGATGTATATTTTTTCAATCTTTCCCTGGAAATGGCCAGCGCACGTTAGTGTTGAAAAAAAGAACACACATATGCACTTGGCGGGATTCAAACCGGCGACCTTAGTATTACTAGCATGACGCTCTTGTCAACTAAGTTATGATATCAAGCCAGGGTTGGTAGTAGAGCGATAGATATTATCTATATGTGCTAAAGGTGTCCTTCGCTTTCCTAGCTGAGAGCATCAGAACGGTATATTTACATATACGATTTTACATTAGTTTTAAAATTTTAACTACTTACTACTTTTGGGCACTAACGGAAGTTTTTTTAGCTTACATGTAGGTACTTGTGTTAAAAATACATACGACATTACTTTGATTTTGGTAAACTTTCATTATGTTGCTTAGTAAATGTTTCTTCAATACAATTCTGGAGAACTGATTTTGTTTCAATCTATACATTTGGGTATTATGTTTATGGCTTAACTTATGACTGGTCTATCAATAACCTGAAAATAATCGCATGTGAATATTAATTGTATAATTTAAATGCCAATTTATGTTCGAAACCTCAAGCTTAGGTTTCTGTACGTCATAACACAAGGTTCCGGACATCATTATTGCAGCAAGTTAGCTGTGGTGTTTTCACCATTTTTCAACATACCCCGATGAGCAATAGGCTACCATATTATTAATATCATTCCAACTCTGTTTTGTCAGAAAAGTAATATACAATAACTAGCATTACAAAAGCCAAATAGCCAATAAATGATATAAAAAAAGTAAAATATACACTGTTGCTCATATATTTGGAATAACATATTTTTTACCACTTTTTTATGGAATGATTCTAGTAGGGTCTAGGGTGTATAGAATGATCTAGGGTGTATATGGCCACACTACTTGATTGATCAGTCTCTTCCGAACATATCACCATGCACTTAGTCCACAATTAACCCTTTACGAACTGTGTCCTTAGCCTGCAAGGAAAAGGGGGTATTTGAACAGCAGATTTAAGAATTTGTTACAATTTTTTCACATCAGTCAGTTTTACAGATAACACATTTTTTGGTGATTTCATGCATCAAAATGTCCAATAGTACTGTTTTAAATGTCAATCAGTCACTCATATCGAATCTGGCCACCTCTGGTATGAATCAGTGCTTCAAGACGTCACGGCATACTGTCCACAAGGTTGTTTACAATGTCAATGGGCAGAGCGTCCCACTCATCGGTCAGAGCCTGAGCTAAATCTTGTAGAGTTTGAGGAAGATTGTTCCTGTCATTGATGGCTCGGCCTAAGGAATCCCGAGATGCTCAATAGGGTTCATATCAGGGGAGCAAGCAGGCCATGGTATCTGATCCATCCCCTCTACCTCATGAAATTGTCTTACTACAGCAGTCCTGTGCGGCGTGGCGTTACCCTTCTTGCATGTGGCAGGAAGTGGTTTTCCAGAATGTCCAGGTACACGATGGCGTTCATTTTTTTTTTATCTGGCACCACCAGTGACGTCTTTCCTCCATAATGTATACCGGTCCATACCATCACCGAGCCGCCACCATTCTGAATACAGTCATCTCGGAGGTTCTCACCACGTGATCTCTAGCCCAGCGAAGTCAAGCAACTCTGTGGTAAACGGATAGGCGTGGACATTTGGTCATTTATCTTGCTCCGTAACCATGTTGAAGCATGAAACGTTGATTCCATAGTGTCTTCTCCAAAAAAGACGAAGACGGCTCGTTGGCATTTCCCGGGCTCTACGGCACAGATTATGCAGTCGGCGATCATCTCGTCTGGTAATCTTGATCGTCTCGGACATTTTCGTGACCTCAAATGACCCATCTCTCGATTATGTCTGAGGATTTTACAGACCGTATTCTGCAATATCCCAATGAAATCAGCGACTTTGGCTCATTTGTACCCTTTCCGTCGGAGTGCAAGCACTCTTCGGCGTATTAACAATGTCGTTGGACGAAGCAATATCCTAGGAAACCTTATTGTCATGTTTAGTTTTTAAAAATGTAATAAACCAACTCTGAAAACGAGGGCTTGTTTCATCACACAGGCTTGGAGCAGGGAAAAGGAAACAAACTACGTCTGGAATTTTATAGCTCCCAACACAAGGCGTTTGTTATGTTCCGTAATTTTCAAAATTATGCATGGATTCACTTCACTTTACCATTATGTAATCATTCACCTCTCTAATATGATTATCGAGGCGTTCAAATAGAAATACGTTTTAAGATTGGGTACGGGTCTGAAAAAAATTATTCAACTTTTTTCATGAGGCAAATAGTGTATACCTATACAAGACACTGTAGTAAATACCCTAAGTTATGTAAATGCATGAGTGTTGAATGAGGACACTGCTAAACGCAGAGCGTGGGGTGCAGTGACCCTCTTCATACACAGCAATCAATCAAGCAATCATGAAATTATATAGCGCCAAAATCAAAATTGTTCTCATTCCTGAAACACAAACAGTATATGTTAACAATGAAAAAGTCACTACTGATAGCGATCTGGAAGAAGATTGAATTTGAGAAGTTTCTTGAATATTTATGGTATGCAGTCATTTTTTCCTGTCATCTGGAAGAATGTTTTCCACCTTATTGGACCGGCACAAGAAAAAAAAAAAAAAAGAGGAAAACCGTCAGCAAAAGATCTCTATGATTTCTACGTTCACCAAGCCGTGTCGATTAGGTGGAGGAACGCAACATCCGACCTGGTTGCAGATGAAGCCGGTCAGATATATAGCTTGGTGTTTTTTTATTGTGAAGTGCTTTGTAAACCAGTACCAAACTTTGAATTGAAATCGGTATCTTACTGGCAACCAGTGAAGGTCAATGAGTTCAGGTGTGATGGATCATATTTACGCTTTATTGGTGCTAACCCTTGCAGAAGTTCCTTTTTTTTGGACATTCTGACGTCTATTTAACAGAGAGTTGTTGATGGCGGCCAATAAGGAGGCTGTTGCAATAGTTCAATCTGGAAGTAACCAGGGTATTAACAGCATTCTTGTTTGCTTCTTGGTGAGCATTTTTGCGAGCTTTACTGATTTTTTTAAGTGACAAGTTCGCTGTTTATCAGAGTATACAAGGCATGACAGAACAAACATGGCTACATAACAACATGTCCGCCAATGAAAAAGGGGGAGAGACATGAATGGAGAGGAGAAAAAAAAAAAAAAAAAAAAAGAAAAAAAAAAAATTTAGGTGATATGACACTGACAGTATCATACATCTGAAGATTTGTCTTTAGATTCGTTGTGATGAGATTAGAAGGTTTTCAAGTGTGGGTCCCAAAGTAGACAAGCAATAGACCTTGATACATAGCGGTGTTTTTAGCCAAGACGGGCATTTACACGTCTCAAGCTTTAATTTTTGATACTAAACTGATTATGATTATGAAAGTAAATTTTTTAACATCGGGGCTCTGCATTGGGAGCGTCTATTCCTGATAATATATATGCCCGATTTTGTTCAGAACAAATATAACCAGCTTACCCCACTTTCCACAATAATCCCCGTGTATCCTGTAGACATGCGCATTTGGTACCCACTACAGCTTTCGACAACGACTTCTGCCATTCTCACACACATTGGTTTGAGCAACTGCCATCGTGGTCGTTTGAGAGTGAAAAAAAATATTAACATGACTTTATCGCGTGACATCTCAGAGCTGCTGTGAAAACAGGGAAATGACATAAAACGTGCATGCAGCGGCGAAATATAAAGTGATCTATCGTTTCCTTAATTAGTATTTAGGAGCAATATACTTTTGGTTGTATCCCTAAAATACAACATATTATCCAAATATACAACATATTATATCCATTATGAATTGTATTATTAATATCGTTACCAATGAACACACGTTGGTGTACATAGACGGTTCACACACTTGTTATAAGTATCGACAGAAAAGATAATTAATTCTCGAAGCCCTGCCATTAACAGTCTTATATAAAAGATAATTGTAAATAATGGTTAGAAACTTTCAAAAAATGAAGACAAAAAACTGAATTCGCTGACAATTCCAATATGGGCGGCCATGAAGTGTGCTGTATAGAGATAGTTTACAAGATGGTCAGAACAAGAACTATGTTGAAGCCAGCAATTTTAATGCTTATATGAAAGATAATTGTAATGACAATTACTTATAGAGTTAAAAATTAAGACAAAATTGTCCCCTTGGTTTAAAAACGCCTTTTAGTAGTTAAAAATCAATATGTGGCGCTATGAAACAAATTTCCGTTGCCTAACCCTGGTGTAAATGTATTTGTATTGCTATTCATCTTGTAAATGACAGGGAATTTAAGTCTGCATAATTAGAAGAAGGGGCGCATTTGGCAATTTAAAGTATCTTCATACCAAAATTTGAATTCCGCATACTAAAGAACCCCTTTTTTTAGACCCCAGAATACTTTTTCCTAATTCTAATAAATTACACGGAATTACGCATTTTTAGAGACATTCAACTCAATCGTCCTATACATATACAAGGTCAATTTCTTCAATTCTTAGGTAAGATTATCGTTGTTACAAAATCATAAAATCAGTTTTACTCAACACAGTAAAGAATTAATTTTGCAACTGGTTCCTTATAAAATATAAAATTAATAATAATAATTAGGAATGTTTATTTCTAGCAAGATTTATTTCTCTTTGTGTTGTTCTCTTTTAGTTTTACCTCTCTACCGAAGGGGGGGGGGGGGGGGGGTTGGTTAACACCCCCCCTTCAAGGTTTTTTTTCCCCGGCTTGCAAAACCCCCTTGTTTGGTGCCAATTATTTTATGTAATTGTCAATTGCCTTGTTCCGCTCCTTTCATCCAAAAACACACATCCCGGGGTATGGTCAGATAGTGGTCCCAAATTGATGGATAGGGGCTTCCGGAAGAGAAGTACCAACATGCTACACAACACAGGAAACATCAAGACCCTTGATTGTGGGTACCAATATATGCTATGGTCTTCCTCTTTTCCATTGATACCAAATGAGTACCAACAAACATGCCTAGATTACGTCACAATGACGTCATAAAGCTTCGCATTTCCAAACTGCCATTTCCATAGACACACACACGTAAAAATCAATTTTTCGCCAAAAGGCTAGGAAAATCAGATTTCATTTCATGCGGTTTTTTGACTCTACTTGAATGGAAAGAATAGTTTTTGTATAATGAAAGCCTTTTAGAAGAGCTAGAACTAAGGTGTTTGATAGTCTCTAAAAAAAATCGAATATCAATTTTCCACCCTATATTCAGTATGTTCGTACAGTTTTCCTCAACATATGACGTCATGGTGACCGTCATAGTGGGGATGTTGGTACTTATTTTGGTACAAGGAAAAAGAAACTCTAATCTATCCTTTGGTACCAATTTACAGGAATCGGGTGTTCAGTAACGAAAATTCACAAGGCCCCCCCCCCCCCCCTTCGCATTTTGTTAGCAAAATGGCTCAGGTAGACGAGGTAAACTCTTTCCTTTCCGTAAATATTGAGCGGTCAAAATATTGAGGTAATATTATTTCTACCAAGAAGGAAGCCACTTTGATATCCAAATACCAGGGGTGGTTTTTAAAGTCATAAGGATTCCAAATGTATAGTTTTTGTAACAAATATTACTTACATATTGGTTTTGGAGTTATAGGGTAACAACTAACACGTAAAAAAAGGCCAATCTCCAGTTTTACAGAGGGGTCACCATTGAAAGTACTCTGATTATATTTTTAATACTTTGCAAATTATTGCCTGATGGAAAGAGAACGTTTCCCAAAAATATATTTTTGGTCCTGTTAAATGGTTTCCTTACCGAGATAAAGGTCAACGAAGGTCAATGCCAGTTGGATTATGTTGCCCCATGACCTATTTTTTCACATAAACATAATAACTATAAGCTACAAACTACTCCTTATTTTCACACATAAAGCTAGATGAACAATTTGTTTCATTTTTTATCAAAATTGGACCAACTTCTAATTTTGACACCTGTGCAAATGGAAATTGACCTTTTTTATACAATTTTAGCTATTTTTACCCAATAACTCTAAAACCAATCGTCATATATGGTACAAACTATACATTTTTGGAATCCTTATGACAAGACGGACAATATGGTATACGTTTCAACATGATTGGAGTATTTTACAAGTTTTGAGACCACTAACTACCTTGCATTGATATAGAGGGGCCACACTAACTACCAAATGTGTCAAAGCTTAGATGTAGTGGGACATGAACGATGATGTTTGACCCAGGCCTGTGACCCCGCTCTATTCCGATAACCAGAAATTATATGTGCATTAATTTAATGTCCATCTTTTTACACAATTACCGCTAAAATGCTTTATCATATTCAAATGGGATTTTGGAATGATGGTGACAGTCCTTCCTATAAAACAGACTGGGCAAATCATGGGTTGTAATAAGACGGGCGCCTCAAATACCAAAACAAGTAGATTTCTTTTAAATCAAAAGTCTAGCTCAAATATATTTTATCTTAACAATTTAGTATAAACTTCAAGTGTGATATCTTATCGAAAACCAGTCAGCCTGAGAAATGATAAATATTGAAAATCCAATATAAATTTTGGTAATATATTATATTAAAAAGGCTATATAAACCATACCTTGGTGTATGTGTATACCTCCTGCTTGTCTAAACACAGATGGTCCCACAGCTTCAGCTACCTGGCCCAGATATTTATCCATTTTGACTAACTTCGGTAAGTTCCAGTCAGTCCAATAGATGTTGAAGTCGTAAATGGCGATGTCAAATGGGTGAATATCAGGGTCGCTGATAGAAAAAAGAACTTTTCTGTCTTCGCCATTGAGATCTGTAGTCTCAATTCTATTATTTACTGCGTCACACCAATATATCCTCTGATCTAAAACATAAAGTTAAAATAAATATTAAAAGGCCACTTTATTATGCGATTTTTAAAGGTTTTGTGTTTTCATCTCGTTTTATTTACATACCTGAAAAGTCTACGGCCAACCCGTTTGGGGAGTGCAGGTCAGTGTTTACGAGTGTCACTCGCTCACTTCCATCAACCTTAGCTCTTTCAATTTTCCGATTCTCGCCCTTGTCTGTCCAATATAAATGTCTAGAATTAAGATGAAAAACGTGTTTAATGTACTCCGATGGAAAATTGTGTGATTACCATTACAATTGAAAATCGTATATATAAATTAAGATGCATTTTGTGATCATTGCACCTTTTTTATAGTTCAATTGATATCCTGGAGAAACGATTATTTCCAAAATTTCGGTTGATTCTGGCGGTTCGTTTTGATTTTATGAGTAAATGTGTGTATCACAGTATCCCATAGGAATTTCTTCCAGAGTAGATCGAATCTGCAGGTAAGGCTAGGCAGAAAACTATACTTAGACCAACGGAGTAGATGACATAAAAATTTCAACTTTGCTTTTTACCAATTTTAGCCCCCTTAAATTACCCCCTTCCCTATTCGCTATCTTCCCTGAAAATTACTTTGCCGTTGGGTATCTTTACCAAAACCACGGGCATTGATGGGCTACGTCAACACAACCACATAACAGAAGAAGGGAAATCTGTTGTACGAATTTAAAATGGCGGTTCGAAAAACGATTTTTATGTCGCGCACCATATTCTCCCATCGAAATAATGAAAACATTTTCCCGAAGGACTTTTTCAATAAAATTTGGCTCATAATAGGAGAACATAAATGCATTAACATTGCTGAAATAAAAATTAAAAAAAAAAAATACTCCAGTATGATTTAAGGAACAAAACGAATTTTGAATAGCGCCACCAAAATGCTTACTTATGCTAACTAGCATTAAAACGCCGTGACCGATTTGCGTTGATGCAACTGATATTTAGGCAATTACATAAAACATGGCGCGCGCAAAAAGGGGACATTTTGTACATAAAATAAGTAGCAACTAAAATGCATAATCGCTACGCGTAGCACATTTGAAATACCGATCAGAGGCAATCAACCTTCGTACTGTGCAGTCTATAGTTAGGGGGACTGTGGTTTGATATGAAGTCCCGTGGGATTTCAATGATTAAAGCATCACACCTATTTAGATACCTTAAGTAAGGTCCCAAAGAACAAGGAAAAGTTTGATGGAGAATTCCCCAGGGGTGGTAGATGACAGCCATCTTGATTTCAAAATGGGCTGCCATTTTGGTATATTTTCAAAGATGCTAACTCAAGTTTGTGAATGTGCTAGGAAGCTAGTTTTGGTTCCGAAATTGATGTTAAACACCCCAAATCTAGATTATAAAATGACGCTTAGACTGGCAGCCATTTTGTTTTTCAAAATGGCTCCAATTACCATGTTTATTGTACATTTCAGCATTAATATCAGTGGTGAGTTTCATAACGAATTTAATTTTAGTGACACACTTCCCAGTAACTAGTCCAGGTGTATATAAAGAGGTTTTGGATTTGTTGAGAGTAAACAGTAATTCTTCCAGTCCATCTTGTATAATTGTATTTCAAAATGGCTGCCATTTTGACAACTGTAAAGAGTCATTTTTTTATATAGAACTATAGCGCATTTATGCTTAGACCTGAATGCTATGGTTCATTTGGCTTCCACGAACATGATAGAAAACGTTCAGGCGGTATTTTCTTACTCATACCATCTAAGTTCCCGGGTGTAGAAGTTATTATAGTCGCGCCGGACTCATGGTCCACCTTTTAACAACAACGGAAAAATAGTCACTTGATTCAGTTTTGACTCCTTCTTCACAACCACATTAATCTTGTCGTCTATGACCCGATTATATCTCCTTTTACCTCGTTTGTAAATGGTCTTGCTCCACAGACAACATCGCAACGGCATAAATCGTGAAACTAAGTGTCCTGAAGAGTCAACTGAATGCTAATGTGTTCTTCACCGTTTGTGAAGCCTATAGTTCTTCCAGAATGACTATATCTTCCTGCCACAGACGTGAACCGCTCACGATTTTAATTAATCCTGCTTTGGGGCACTGAATCGCAGTAATGTCCTGACCCGAGAAATATAAATGCACTACGTATCCTTGTTCATAATCGTACATTGTGTTGAATGGACCGGTTGGGATCAATTCTACTTACAACATTACAAAACTTCCATTAAACGTTGTTTAAATAAGAATAACAAAAATCTTTCATATGTGCACAAGAACAACCATGAATTACACCACGGTAAAACTGTGGTGGTCAGTCTATTTAGTAACGAATCCATTTAAAACTCCCCTGTGTTGTATTTTAGTTGGATGTGGAGTAGTCCTATTTTGGTACGAGTCTTTCAAAAGGCACGTGAAATTTGTTTATTTGGTGTGAGTCCAACGAATTTGATTTATCAAGAACAAGCGCACTATAATCCATTTTGCATGAGTCCCTATATCCATTCAGATGAATGAGGTAGATGTGACCCGTAAAACATACAGCGAAGCATATAATTACACTTCTTTTAAAGTGCACTGTCTGCGGTGTTGCTTTAATAATTGGTAATGAGTCCCATTTCCACTTTGTGTGAAATCTATGTTTTACCACAGTTTTAAATTTTCTATCACGTACTCGTCAGGATCAACTTTTAATGATGCACTGTTAAAATTGACCATAAAACGTCGTTTTTAACTGGGCAGCTGGGACTCATAGCCGTTAAAATGACATTGCACATTGTGGAGTCCCAACTTGCCAGTTAGAACCATGTTTTTGGTTAGGGCCCCTCTTTCTTCTCTGCATTTTAGCATTCATTCAGACTTTATGAAGCATCCACAAAGTGCTGTACAAAATAGAGCATTCTGTCCACATTTGCACAATTATTGGCACATCTTGGCACAATACACTTCCAACAAAATGAATTACTGCATCTGAGATGTCATCACTGCTTGAATTTGCTAGCCCAACATCCTACCCGTAGTAAGTGGGCTGGGGTAATCGATTTGGTACACTCTCAGTGTCCAAAATAGTTTAGTGGTAGTGGCTTGCATGAAGTTGTTAAAGTGAGCTCTAGTTCTGAGGCCGACCGACCGACCGCCCTCTGATTGTGCCTGTTTTGCTTCTTTGCTTTGTTACATCCACACATCGAGAAATTGAATTAGGTCCTCACCGCTATCCAAGAAGCACACACAAGCTCATTCTCCATAGTCTAATAAATGCTACACAATAAATTGCCACAGATGCCACATCTGTAAGAATTTTCACCATACCATACGTCCTTCTACGAGCCATTCTGGGCGCTACCCAAACCTCTGTATGTTTTGTCGCAGGAGTATAAGAAGACCACATGGTCCCTATTGACACTCTGGTTGCTCAGAAGGCCGCATTTCTACCCCTTTTCCATGCATTAATCATGGCAAAGATGTCCTGGAGATTTGCTGGCAAGGGAAAGCTGACGTTTTTGGAAGGACTTTAAAGAATTTGGCTCAGATGATTGCAAGGTATATGCCCTTTCACAGCTCGGAGTGGAGAAACAGATCAGCTGAAGCAATCCTATTATCCTGCCATCAAAACCATTTGTGTGTCAGTTGGTATTTACCACGTACGGAATTAACAAAGGTAGCAGATGTACAATTGTATCTGGTTTGGAAGCTGCCGAGACCTTCTATTTCTTGATGTGAGGAGTTTGTTTTTGTAAGGGTAAGAAAACAGCACAATCGTATGGTCCTTGCCTTCTACTACCAAGAGCAGCACTTTTACTATCTACCATGTCGATAACACACTAGCGAGCGATTTATTAGCTATTATTAGGTAGCAATGCATAAATAAATCCAGATTTGGCGGCGACCCAATTTACTGCAGATGGGATTTTAGTGGAATGCAAATCAATCCCGTAATTGACATCTTTGCCTCCTCTCCAGATGCAATACTTCATTTGGCGAATGCTTGTGACAAGTCTTGATGTGCCACAATTTAGTGCATTTCGTCGCTGGGCGAGAAAAAAATGTTAAACTCCAGAGTCAAATGCAAAACCACATATGTAAAAACAAGTGTGCCCCAATGCTAAACCTCATATGTGCATTTGGTCACATCGGGTTCTAGTTTTGAATTTTCACTTAAAAATATGATAGTAAATCATTTAGCAGTTTGCCAGATCTGGGGGAAATAATTTATCTAAATATATTTAGAAAGGAAACTTTTCTTTTGCAGGCATTACGTAAAATATTCAGTTTTGGGTGTCTCCTGAAAAGTTACTAATGAGGTTTTTGTCATGTTACCTTACGTTTTTACACATGTGAGAGGTTTTTGCTCTTAAAAGTCAAATGCATGAGGTTTTTCCCCGCCCAGCGACGATATGTGAACTGGAACGTTCTGAATGTCCATCAAGTCTGATGAATTCAAGAAATGTGGACCTCTCAACAGGTCCCCGTGCCCATCCTGGCAATGAGGACGACAGCCGTGATTTAGAACCTTAACATTGTTATGATTGTGGTTAACAAAGATAAACACAAAGTGGGATTGAATGGTCGAGCTTGCCTCATGATAAATCCATATTTGTGGGGCTCTCCAATTAAACACGGCCAAGCCTTTTTATAGCCAGTTAAATATGCTCACGTTTGCTGTTTTGTGTGCCGTTCTGCCTATCTGGCTGTTAGATATACGGACTTGTGCAAAGTGAATTATAATGGTGAGCCTGTTCTTGATAATCATATTTGTGGGATTCATACCATTAAACAACTACACAGTCACAGTGTTAAGATCTCATACCAAAGAAGTTCCAACATTCAGCTCTAATACAACACTCATGGACTACCCACAGGAATCTTTGGAATGTAATCATACCAAATAGACTGCTCTACAGTTCTACAGCATTGGTGTGATTATGGGTTGATCTATGTATATTGTGACACTGTTTTTGTTATCGGATTGTTTAGGAACCCTCGTCCGTACCAAGGGAGTGGACCACCCCCATAACCTTCCAACCTTTTCCTCAGGTGCATTAAAATGCCAAATAGCTTTTGCAAAATGCTTCCAGGTAAATTGTTTTCTTCTCATTATTTTTGTTATTTTAGTGAATTATTGGTAAGGTTTAGCACCTTTCATGCGTGGTTAGGATGGCATCGGGTCCAAAGTCAATTTATGTGTTTGTGTGTATGTGTGTGGGGGTTTTTCCCCAGCGATCTAGGAGGGGCGGAAGGGGCGCGCCCCTCCCTGTAACTCTGCAAAATCTTGCAAAAATCAGCCCATTTTGGACAAGTGACAGCCTTTCAAGCTCTTTCAATTCAGCCCCCCCCCCCACCCCCGGAATTTTGACGGTTTTTCAAATAAATCTCCGGATCCTCCGCCTGGTTGCCACCCAAGGATAATTGATGGTACACTTTTATGTATATATTCTTATTAGTATAGTCCTAACCACTTTATGTTCTGTCAAATTAGTCAATTGCCACCTTTAAAGCTGAAACTGCATAACAATCCATAATTCCTAACCTTTTTAGAGTGCAAAATTGGATTTTTTTTTTTGCCTATGTTTTGTGAAAATGACATTTTGGCAGCCTTGTATAGTTATTACACAGTGATATGCCATACTGGTTTGTTTATACTTATTTTGGTATCAATGGAAAGAAGAGGCCATAGCTACCCACTGGTATCAAATCATAAGCATGGGGGTGGCAACAAAAAATCTGTGATAAGCAAAGGTGAACAAAGTCATAAGGCTGCCTTTTGAAAAACAATTATACACGAGGATGAAAGAATCACTTGTTTACTCTACCAAATTGGAAATATTTTTTATACATCGTAACTAGTTCAATGGAGACTGTGTCACCATAATTATTTGTATGAACCTCCCACTAAAATAGTACTGCTGAAAATGTACAATAAAATGGTAATTGGCGCCATTTTGAAAAAATGCTGCCAGTCTTAAATGTTCCTCTTCTATTCTAATCTAGCTATATCCTTTCCAGAGACTTGTAGATGTTTAACATACAAGTTTTTGGCACCAAAACTAGGTTAACTAGCTTCCTAGCACATCACAACTCGATATATTTGAAAATAGACCCCAAAATGGCGCCATTTTGGGAAAAACCAAGATGGCCGCCATCGGGCCCGCCCACCCCTGGGAATTCTCCATCAAAACTTTTTCCTTGTTTCTAATTGGCCCGCCTTACTTAAGGGTACTCAAATATGTGGTGCTTTCACATTGAAATCCCACGGGACTCCACAGTCCCCTTGACTAGTTATGGGGGCTGTGTTTGATATGAAGTCCCGTGGGATTTCAATTATTAAAGCATCACACCTATTTAGAAACCTTAAGTAGGTCCCAGAGAACCAGAAACGTTTTTGATTGTAGAATCTCCAGGGGTGGTAGTATGGACAGCCATCTTGATTTTGTCAAAATGGCTGCATTTTGTATATTTTCAAATCATAACTCAATTTTGTGATTTGCCTAGGAAGCTAGTTTTTGGGTGTCCGAAACTGTAATGTTAAACCCCCCACCACTTAGATTCGAAAATGAACATTAAGACTGCAGCCATTTTGTTTTTCAAATGGCTGCCAATTACCATGTTTATTGTACATTTTCAGCCGTAATTTCAGTGGTGAGTTTTATACGAATTAAATTTTAGTCACACACTTCCATTTAACTGAGTCCAAGGTGTATATAAAGATGGTTTGGATTTGTTGAGAGTACTTATTCTTCCAGTCCCATCTGTATAATTTGTATGTTTCAAAATGGCTGCCATTTTGACACTGAAGAGGTCATTTTTTAATAAAACTATAAGGGCATTTATGCTAGACCTGAATGCTAGGGTGCATTTGGCTTCCACGAACAGTGATATCAAAAACGGTCAGTCAGGTATTTTACTCATACATCTAAGTTCCGGGGGTTGTATAAGTTATTATAAGTCGCCGGACTCATGGTCCACCTACAACGGAAAAAAATAGGTCACTTGATTCATTTGACTCTTCACACATTAATCATTGTCGTCTATGGAACCCTGGATTATATCTCCTTTTACAAAAATCGGTGTAAAAATGTCGTGCTACACAGACAACAACGGAATAAATCGTGAACTAATGTGGCCTAAGGTCAACTGATGCTCTGTTCTTCACCTTGTGAAGCTATAGTTCCTTCTCGATGCTATATCTCCCAGCCTTCCTGCACACGTGAAACGCTCACGATTTAATGCTTTTGGGGGCACTGAATCGCAGTGATGTCACTGACCGAGAAATATAAATCACTACAGTATCCTTGTTCATAATCGTACATAACCGAGTGGAGATGAATTCTCCTTACAACATTACTAAACTTCCGATTAAACTTGTTAACGAGATAACAAAAATACTGTCATAGTGCACAAACAACCCATGATACAATCCACCCACTTAGAACTGTGTGGCAGTCTATTTGTACGAGTCCATTTAAAACTCGCCTGTGGTGTATTTTAGTTGGATGTGGAGTAGTCTATTTGGTACGAGTCGTCTTTAAAATTGCACTGTGGAATTGTTTATTTGTGGTGAGTCCAACGAAGGTTATTTATCAAAGAACAGCGCACTATAATCCTTGGCATAGTCCTATATACATATCAGATAGATGAAGGTAGATGTAGACCGTAAAACATACAGCGAGCCATATATTACACTTCTTTAAAGTGCACTGCGGCGGTTTGTTTAATTGGTTGAGTCCACATTCCACTTTGTGTGAATTCTATGTTGTTCCACAGTGTTAAAGTTTTTTCTATCAAGCTAATCTCAGCATCAACTTTTATGATGCACTGTTAAAATTGACCATAAAACGGGCGTTTTAACTGGCAATGGGACTCATAGCAGTTAAAAAATGACTTTGGCACTTGTGATTCCCAACTGCCCAGTTAGACCAATGTTTTTGTATGGTCCACTTTCTTGGCATTTAGCATTCATCATACTGTTTGAAGCATCCCAAATTTCTTACAGATAGTCCATTCTTTCCACATTGTCCACAAATTATTGGCACATCAAAGTTTGGCACAATCACACTTCAACAAAATGATTACTGCATCTGGAGATGTCATCACTGCTTTTAATTTGCTATTCACCAAATCCTAAACCCGTAGTAATTGGGCTGGGGGTAACTTCGGATTTGTACACTCTCATTGAACCAAAAATATTGGGTGGTAGTGGGCTTGCATGATATTTTTTGTTAAAAGTGCAGCTCTAGTCGGATAGGCCGACCGACCGACCGACCCTCTGATTGTGCCTGTTTTTCTTGCCTTGCTTTTGTAAATCCACACATCGAGAAATTGAAGTAGGTCTCACCAGCAATCCAAGAAGCACACCAAGGTCATTCTCCATAGTCTAAATCCTACACAATCATGCCACAGATGCACATCTGTAAGAATTTATTCACCATACACAGACTTTCTTCTACTAGCATTCTGGCGCTACCCAAACCTCTGTATGTTTTGTCGCAGTGTAGAAGCAGACCACATGGTCCCTATTTACAATCTCTGGATGCTCAGACGGCCGCATTCTACCACCCCTTTTCCATTCATTATCATGGCAAGATGTCACTGGGAGATTTGCTGGCAAGGGAAATCGGACGTTTTGGAAGGGCCTTGAAAGAATTGGCTCAGATTATGACAGGTATATGCCCGTTCCAGCTTCGGGTGGCAGAACATAGCTGAAGCAATCCTATACCTCATCAAAACATTTTGTGTCAGTTTTTTATTTAACAGCGTACGGAATTAACCAAAAGGTAGCAGATGTACAATTGTATCTGTTTTGGAAGCTTACGAACCTTCTATTTCTTTCTTGATTTAGGATTTTGTTTTTGTAAGGTAAGAAACAGGCCCCAATTCGTATGTCCTGCCTTCTACCGGAGCAGCACTTTTACTAGCTCCATTCGATACCACTACGGCGATTATTAGCTATGATTAGGTACAATACATATCAAATCCAGAGGTGCGGCGACCCAATTACTACAGATGGGATTTAGTGGATGGGCAATACACCATTAATGACATTTGCCTCCTTCTCCAGATTCATAATCATTTGGCGAAATGCTTGTGACAAGTCTTGATGTGCCCAACAATTAGTGCATTCGTCCGCTGGGCGAGAAAAAAAAATGAACTCCAGAGGTCCAATGCAAAACCACATATGTAAAAAGTGTGCCCATGCTAAAACCCTCATATGTGCATTTTTGGTCACACGGGTTCTAGTTTGAATTTCACGTAAAATATGATAGTAAATCATATGGCAGTTTATTTTCCAGAATCCTGGGGTAAATATTACTAAATATATTGTATAAAGTAAACTTTTCTTTTGCAAGGCATTACAGTAAATATTCAGTTTTTGGGTGTCCTCCTGAAAAGTACATATGAGGTTTTTGTCATTTTACCGTTTTTTTGACTACATGTGAGGTTTTGCTCTTCAAGTCAAATGCACATTCGGTTTTTCCCGCCCAGCGACGAGTAGGTGAACTGAACTGTCTGAATGTCCATCAAGTCTGATGAATTCAAGAGATTGTGGCCATATCCAAGTCCCCTGTGCCCATCCTGGCAGATTAGGACGACAACCGTGATTTAGAACCTTAACATTGTTATGATTGTGGTAACAAAGAATAAACACCAGTGGATTGATGGTGCGCTTGTCTCTGTATTAAATCCTATTTTGTGGGGCTCATCCAATTAACAACTCCAAGTGCATTTTTATATAAGTTTTTAAAATGCTCACTTTTCGTTTGTGTGTGCACGTTCTTCCTATCTGGTCTGTTATGATATAGGACGTGTGCAAAGTGATTATAATAGTGAGCTTGTTCTTGATAATCATATTTGTTGGATTCAATACAATAAACACTACCAGTACAGTGTTAGGATCTCATCACACCCAATAGAGTACTCCACATCCGCTCTAATTCGCACTCATGGACGAACCCACCGGAAGCTTTGAATTAATCATACAAATAGACTGCTCTACAGTTCTCCAGGGTTGATTATGGGTTGTTCTATTACAGTGACCGTGTTTTGTTATCCACTTGTTTAGCCCTCGTCTTACCAAGGGAGTGACACCCCCATAGGACCTTCTCCGGTTGCATTAAAATTGCCACTATAGCTTTGTTTGCAAATGCTTCAGGTAATTGGTTTTCCTCATTATTTTGTTAATTTTAGTGAATTTTTGGTAAAGGTTAGACCTTTCATCGGGGTTAGGGCATGCGGTCAAAGTCAATGTATGTGTTTTGTGTGTATGTGTGTGGGGGTTGCCAGCGCGGATCTAGGGAGGGGCGGGAAGGGGCGGCTCTGCCTCCCGTAATCTGCAAATTCTTGCAAATCAGCCCATTTTTGGACAAGTTACAGCCTTTCAAGCTCTTCCAGCCCCCCCCCCCCCGGGAATTTTGAATTGAACGTTTTTTTTTCAAATCCTGGATCCGCCCCTGGTTGCCACCCAAGGATCATTGATGGTACCTTTAATGGTATAATATTTTATAGTATAGCTTCTACAACTTTAATGTTCATGTAAAAACTAGTCACTTGCCACCCTTTAAAGCTGAAAACTGCATGAAAATCCAATATTTCCTACCTTTATATTGCAAAATTGGATTGTTGCGCTATTTTTTGGTTTTTGTGGAAAATGACAATTTTTTATTTTTTTTATTTTTTTTATTTTTTTTATTTTTTTTATTTTTTTTATTTTTTTTATTTTTGGTATTCAAATGGAAAGAAGAGGACCATAGCTCCCCACTGGTAATCAAAATGCATAAGCAGGGGGTGTCAAAAAAAATTCCCCTTGATAGAAGGGAACATCATAATGTGCTGCCTTTAGAAGAAAACAATTATACAGAATGGATTGAAAGAATCCACTTTTCTCTTAACCAAATTGGAAATATTGTTTATTACATCTTATAACTAGTTAACTGGAGACTGTGTCACCATAATTAAATTGTAAGAAAACTCCCCACTAAATTACTGCTGAAATTACACTAAAAATGGTAATTGGCGGCCATTTTGAAAAAATGGCTACCAGTCTTAATGTTTCCTCTTCTAATCTAGCTTTATCCTTTCCAGGGAGTTGTAGGTGTTTAACATGAAGTTTTGGCACCAAAACCAGCTTCCTAGCACATCACAACTCGAGTTATGATTTGAAAATATACCAAAATGGCAGCCATTTTGAAAACCAAGATGGCCGCCATCTGCCACCCCTGGGAATTCTCCATCAAAACTTTTCTTGTTCTATGGGACCTACTTAAGGTATCTAAATAGGTGTGGTGCTTTAATCATTGAAATCCCACGGGACTCCACAGTCCCCTTGACTAATAGTGACATTCCCTGCTTGCACTAAATGAGACTAGTCCTAACCTAAAGGTAGCTATGTAACAGTTTTTCTGATTGGTTGGGTCAGATTGCAAAATTATTGCTTGACAAATTAAACTGTAGAATGACTTCTATAGCCAATTTATATCCAAAATAATACTTCCAATGTTATAATATATAATTGTGGTACAGAATTACATTGTATGTATATTTTAACACTGATAGCATGGAACTATTTCATTAAGCAGACTAATATTTCATGTGTGGTAAACAGGCACAACTTTTGTACAGCAATGTATGACAGATATTACTACACAATAGTGATCTGGCCTTTGCACTAGATAAGAAGTTCCCTTTAAAAGGGAAGTATGGTAAACTGAAGCTTGGTGTTCCATGCAATGCGATCTCTACTTCAAAATAATACCAATGTATCAGAAAAAGTAACATGAAACTGAATGTCTTTTGTTTCACAATAAAGGTTGATCATTATTATTGATGCCTTGCATAGTATTCATTACAATATAGTGTTACAAAACTCAATTTGTTTCATTTCACAAATTGTGCACTAAAATGCAGAAGATTGTCCTTTTTAAGGACTCGTCTTGTTATTTGTGTATGCTATGTTGTTCTTGATTATTGGCCATAATTTAAATGTATTTGCAATGGGTTGTTTCAAGCCTTCTGCCTTGTACACACACTGGCCAGAAGTATTGCAACATGCAGAAAAACAATTTATATTCAAAATTTGATTTAAAATTGCACCAGGAGTTCTTGACTACACATTACGTAATTATTGTTAGAATTACGATTTTCAGACAGATGCGGTTTCCCAGAATCAAATAGTGCGAAAAACGTTTGATTTGCTTGTCATGTTCCCTAAATATGGCGGGTTAAAGAGGCCAGCTAATGATATCTTGCCGATTGTACCCCAGAAGGAATACAGGCACAGGAACGTCAAAATGGTTGCAAGATAATCACTAAATGGAATATATGGATTTGTCAGGGTCTACTCTAAATTTTAGGGTAACAATCGGGGTGGTTGTATGGACCGGAAATGAGATAATGTCAATAGAAAACGGGAGCACGTCCAGGGCCGTTGGACTCGGGAAGTTTAATGACGAGAAAGCGATCACATGATAACTTGAAAACAACTTTTTAATCGCACTGTTGACATTTTTGCTGTTTGTCATGCACTGTGAACACGTAATTAGACATGATTTATGTAAACCACGTGATTTATCAGACGAGTAGCATTTTGATGTTTCCAATTTTTCACACATTTTTCTAAGACCATCGCCTTCCATTGACTTTATCTCATTTCCCGTCCTCAAGACCACTCCATTTTTTCCTGCAAACATTTAAATAAACCCTAACGAACCCGAACAATTCATTAAGTGGCTATTTTGAAGCCATTTCTATTGTTTCTGTGTCTGTATTCCTTCTGTAGTGCAAACGGCAAGTTATCGTTCGCAGTTCCTGTAAATCGCCATATTTATGGAACATGACAATCAATCTAACAAGTTTTCACCCTCTTGGATTCTGGGGAATAACATTTCTGTATGAAAACCATAACTTTGACATGAATACTAAGATTTGGGTCAAGAATACATGGTTATAATTTGAAATCAATTGTGATTACGAATTCGTTTGTTTGCATGCTGCAATACTTTTGGGGGGGGGGGGGGGGGGGGGGGCCCAGTGTGTGTATTAATTATTTTCTATTCTTTTCTGTTTATTTCATATCTCGTATTAATGTAAAGCTCTATTCATGAGTTCCTATTGAAGTCTAAAAGTTGTTATAATAACGGTGCTAACTTATCTTCAATTTCATCATTTAAAATATATTAATCAATCAATCACTGAAAACCTTAAGATTTGTACTCAAAAAAGAATGAAATCCAGTACATTGAAATACAAACAAAAATTGTACACTATGAGCTATTTCAATTTTTTTGGATATTTAGGCTTTAATTTTAACTCTTAAGTCAGCCGTAGCACATTTATCATGTCTATGGAATAAATTCCCCGAACAGTATCCTGTTAGCTCAGTCATATACTATTGACAGACATAACTGATCATGCTCCGACTGTGTTTTTTTTAAATCAACATTATGAACAGAAACTGAAGACAAAGAATACATTTACGTAGGCCCATATAAGCGAATTCATAGTGAACATAATGTAAATAAGTTGAAAATAGACTAATGAGTGTAAATTAGGATGAGATTTTAGATGGTATTGATGCAAACACGGACTATAATAAATTTACAAGTAAACTTAAGGACTTATACAATGAATGCATTCCACTGAAAAAGTGTAAAGAAATAGAAAAAACTTCCTCAATCACCTTGGATAACTAAAGGATTACTAAAAAGTATTAATGCCAAAATAAATTATATAAACAGTACCTTTTGCGTCCATCAGAGGAAAATTCGGTTAAATTTAAAACAAACCGAAATAAACTCAATAACATAATTCGAAAATGCAAACGAGAGTATTAGCATAAAAAATTGAAAGTACTAAGACTGATATCAAGAAAACCTGGAAAACAATAAATGGTATAATTGGACGTAATAAATCTGTTAGTCAACAAAGTACTTTCAAGACAGAATAAGGTGATGTTGTAAATGAGCCGGAAACGATCTCAAACTTGTTCAACAATCATAATCCCTCAAAAAAAGGATCTTCATGAAACAAATTGTTACTGATGAAATAGTTAAAATAATTAGTAATTTTAATCAAAACAAAAGTCCAGGACATGATGGTATTGGACATTTTATTATAAAAAATATTGCTCCTTTGATATCAAAACCTTTAGCTTCATCCATTTCAAGCTTGTCTTTTGGGTGGACCAGAAGTTTTCTTAAACTGGTGTGAGGTTTAACCGAGGAACCGATATTGTGAGCTCTAAAAATGTGTTGGATCTTTACCGTGACCCCTCTTATGTACGGAAGAGTGACGTTGGTTAAAATTTTGTTACCATCGTCCTTGTTCTTAGAATTCCGTTTTGCTTTGGGTTGGAGCATGTCTTTCTTAACTTTATTTATTGCCCAGTCCCGATAATTACAGAGTTTTAATGCCGATCTGATAGTTTCCTCTTCGATGGTCTTATCACTATCTTCAGTAACTATAGCGTCCTTTCTCTCAAGCAGCGTTCTAATAACACCGAACTTTTGGTGGAGGGGTGGGCAGAGTTGAAATTAAGATACTGGTTAGTATGGGTGGCTTTCCTGTACACCAGGAGTTTGACACTACCATCAGGTTTTCGGACAAGTAAAGTGTCAAGGAAAGGGATTTCACCTTTTTCCTCTGTCTCGTAGGTGAATTTTAGGCTACCAGTATCGTCCACCTTATTAAGATGATCTGTGAGTTTAGTCTCAGCGCCCCTCTTGATAATCTCTAATATGTCGTCCACATATCGCTTAAAAAATCTGGGTTTGCAGTCTACAGGGGCTGTTATTAACGCAAGTTGTTCCTTGTGCTCCATAACAATGTTTGCAATGATAGGCGACACCGGGCTGCCCATAGCTGCACCAAATTTTTGGCTGTAGATTTGGCCACGATATTTCATATATGTGGTAGTTAGGATGAAATTGGATTGCGAGGAGGATGAAATGTTTGTATCACACGATGTGGTGTCCCTCTTTACGAATGTGCCTATCCCGAAAGCTCTTGATATTGTCAAGAAACGTTTGAAAGAGGACAAATCACTTAAGACTCGCACAAATCTCACAGTGGATGATATTGTTGAACTAACAGAATTCATCCTAACTCATATTGTACATAAATGATAATTGAACTTATTCTCTTTGCAGAGGATACTTCTCTCTTGTTTTCTCATTCAGATATAGCATCTCAAAATGACATAAAAATATGTAATACAAGCATGTATTATTTGATTTTGTCAACTTGATTGCTGGATGTGACAGCTTGTTGATTGTCCTCTCCGCAATTGTCCATCCAACTCTCAACTTGCTGACATGTCCGACTTCAATCAATTTGGCAGAACTAAATAATACATGATTGTATTACATATTCTTATTACAATGAAAAGAACATAATTCAACACAGAAATTATCTTTTGTTATGCACGAAAGTTGGCCTTTAGGCAAAAATCTGTGTCCCCGTAAGTCATCTATTGTTTGCGTTTATTCCATCAACTGATATGAATAGTAATTCAATCAAATGAGGTGGAATAACAAAGGATATGAATATTAATTAATTTAAATAACAAAAAAGCTCATTATAATCTAATGAATGATTAATATTTCCCCTTATTCCACTGTTAGGGTTATTATTATTATTGTTATTATTATTATTGTTATTATTATTATTAGCAATTTCAAACATTTAAACACCGTAAATTCTACGCAGGTTATAACACAAAATTCAAAACCACGCCCCAAGACTATGCTTATATAACTCATTCGAATTCTGTATGTGGATTCTAAATATGGGCATGAAAAATATAGAATTTAAAATATAGTAGAACTGAAAGAAATGAGGTAATGAAAACAGCATGTATGCCAATTTTCAACATTTTCCAAAAATGCCTTTTTGAGATATTTAAAATTGTATGGTTTTAATTCTTCATAGACTTTGTACAAGGAGTGATATTGTACTATGGGGTGGCCATATTTGATTTGATGGTAACGTTGCGATCAGATCACATCAATAATCCGTCCAGTAGATTCCTCGTGCTTTACATCCTGGATATAAAACAAAATTATGGTCCTTTTGATGAATTTGAGAGTGGTGGCGGTCATATTGGATTGCTAGAAAATACCACTGCACGAAATTTTGCATACCCTCAAGAAATTATTGGCTTAGTTCATAATAAACTAAAATCGATCGATGGAAAAAATGTGTACTCCATTTCCACACTGTACCCACATTTCCTCCTGACTATTATCGCATTGTCCAAATGGTAAAAAAAAGATAAATTGCTAAAAACATTTGAGATTGGTTTCATTTTTATTGATGTTAACTTTTATTTCTTTTTGTGCTAGCCAAGACAAATTTATAGTGTTTGGGTAATGTTAGTAAAGAGTTGCATGATTTCTTTTTTCTACAGATAAAATGGAATGCCAATCTTAATAATTATTTGTAAAAAGAACTACACCTTCAATATGAGGTTGGGGTTTTATGAAAGAAATAAAAAAAAAATCTTTATACGAATCAAGTTTCAATTGAATTGGATGTGTAAATCTGATTTTATAGTCATTTAATTTAGGGAACAAATAGCAGATAATCCTACCTTTACCTAAAAATATATTAATATTGACCATGGTTTGCGTGCAGATCTCAATGGGTTCAATTATGTATTGAGACACGAAATATAGTGAGTCAACACCATCATAAGATGTGTGTACGTACAGTGTGAGTCTAAACGGAACTGTATTCTTTTAATAATTTGTAAACTGACACCAAGGTTCTTTTGGCCACGTTTTATGAATAAAAAAGGAACAAATGAACCATGACTGGCAATATTGCTTTATGCCTCTTAAAATAGAATGACAAGTTTCCGACCTGTTCAACAGAATTGTTCATGAGACAGAAAACACAATTTTTAGGACGCAGAAATATGACCATTGACTTTTTTTTAACTTGAATTTATCTCAACAAGATAATCTGCTTACTTCTTCACGTAGAGTGTAACGTTCAAATCGGTTTTAGCTTTCTGCTGAGCGATCTTTTATTTTCACCATAAATTAGTTTTAGATGATTCCTAAAATAATTACAATTATGCATGTGTTATAATACCTCCATTTTTTGTGATTAAAATATTAATTTGATTTTCAATTTTATTTGAGAAAAAGTTCCTCATGGAAAAAGTACTTTATTATGATATAAAAAGAGAGCCAGGGAATTCCCAGTGCTATATTGAGCTCACCCCGTTATACAACTAGATAGATTGCCACAAAATGGGGAATGGGAATTCCCAAGACTGTAACTTGAAATTGAGTCAAGTTGTTTATGCCTTGAGATCAAAAACAATGCTAAGATAGGGATTCCCCATCATGTTATAAAATGTTAGGTGATGCAACGCAGATGATGTAATTTATGTGAAATCTGATTTGACAGTGTTAGGTTATGTTTATGTTGATAATGTTTGGCAATTACTTTTTTCGGGTTTAGGAAAGGGGGAAATCTAGCTGTGAATATTTATATACATGTCACTGGAAGGACTGAGGGCCAGCAATGGTACCCGGAGCTATACAGTATAGTTACAGCTAGTTTTAATCTACAATAATGGTAGATTTGTTCTTACATAGTACCAGGATTTATAATACTTTGGAGACCGCCGGAGCTTGAAAGCTAATTAAACTGTCTGCTGGAGTCTTTTAAGCTAGAAGAGCTTCAGTTTTGTAATCAAAAAGAGATTCCAGTTTGTGGTCCTAAATGAGGACATTAGCGGCAGACTGATGGTGGTATAATACCTGGATTTTGTTACTGTGGAATATTAGTGTCGTCAAGGGACTTATTCAACCTTGTCGTCTTAAACTGCTGGACAAAAGTTATCTTCAGGACTGAGAAGATTCCAATGGAATCTTAACTGAGGATATTTAAGTGTGACTTTGCATACTGTAATGACATATCATATCGCTGTGATGACATATCATCGTTGAACTGCAACGCTTCTTGCAACACAGGACACTAGAGGACTTGAAATATTAAGTATCTTAGTTTATAAATCATGTAAGTTGTTTTGTAATTATGTTTTGGACCATTCTGATTACAAATCATTAAATCTGTTATAATATACAATTCAGATCACTTGTGCACAAGGCTCATTTATCTGTGTTTGAAAGGTATTTCTGACTTTTGACATCCACGAGACGTCATAACACATATTTGAAACAAAATCAACGGATGGCGCCCCATTTTGGATAGTAAAAATGTTGATATCATGCTAGTTAAAACAATTAAGGCTAGTTAAATTATTGACACTCAGTTTAGTTGAAAGGCATCAAAAAAGCTAAGCTGATTAGCATGATTAGGTTCATGCTTGTTGAATTATTGTTATTTAGGCTAGTTAAAAAATTGAATCCAGACTATTATAATGTTAGACGAGTTGAATTGGCGTTACTTAGGCTAGCTAAAGGTTTGAACCTCAAGCGAGTTAGAACAAGTAAGGTTAGCTAGTCAAATCAATGTTACCCGGGCTAGTTAACGTTTGAATTCCAAGCAAGTGTCTTTTTCATGTTATGTAGGTATTTTCTCTTTTAACTGGAATTCTGCTATCAACAACAAACTCACATGCTATGGAAAGAACATTGCAACAATCTCTATGTTGCGTGTATAGTATCATCCCTATCTACAGGATTTGAAAACTTCAGAATATCCTGCGTTTTTTGCTTCTGTTAGATGATAGAAAACTTTATGAAACTTAAAATTGTGCAATTCTTCCATAATCTAATACATTAACTTAAACCATTGGAAGAGACGTCTAGGACACAGGACACTTCCAGAAAAAAATGTGCTCTCAGTTTGACATATTTATAATGCTTACCAAAGTATTATATCACAGCTGAAGTAAAAAGTCCGAAAACGACTTTTTATTATGTCGTAAAAAGATAATAGTGCACGACAGAAGCATGCTTCTCTATAAGGTCAATTAGGAAAGTAGGCAATTTGAAATCTTTGATTTTTATTTTCTTTCTATACATTTGTCTATCCAATAAACTATTCAAGTGTAGGTTTGGAAATATTTGTATCCTAAGATGATCTCCCCGTGTCCCTTGTGTGTGTGTAGGTGTGTGTGTTTATATACACATACAACCGTGTACACACCCTGAATTTCACTACACAACTGACTTTTCAATACACAACTGCTTTATTCCGTAAATAATTAATTACTTTGAGACAGCCTGTCACCCAAACACTCTTCACGGAATAAGCCCCATTTCACGGTGTGCCTTAGAAAGGTGAATTTCATTAAAGGTCCTCGTTTGTAGGTGAAAGTGTGTGGGGGGTGCGTGTGTGTGTGTGTGTACAGTTTAAGTTGAAAAGTGTTTCTCTTGTAACAATAGATTATTAGACTTTAATTTGTGCAGTAATAATTTTACAAAATATTTTTATTTGCAGGTAACATCGTCATTGTTACAGATTTAAGCAACGGTACAATTTTAACAGGACCAATTGACACGCTTGAATTAGCCCAAATTCCTTTGCAAGATGTATCGAGACCAGTAGGCGTAGATTACGATCCCGTGGAGCAAAGGGTTTATTGGACTGATGTAGAAAGAAACACTATAAACAGGGCTTTCCTCAACGGTACTGGACAAGAGGTTTTGCTTTCCCTGCTTAGTGTGGCAGGTAAGAATCACAGTGGCAACATATTCAATCATACCGTTTCCTTTTATTCAAAATAGTGCCATGCTGTAATGTTTTTTTTTCAAGTTTCCTATGAGTTTGTTTTTTCTCCTTGATTACACTGTCAGTTCACGTTGCAATTTTACCTGTGTTGTACCAATTCATCTCTTATTTTGCATTTATTCCGTCATGACTTGTATTGATATCTAATTATCAGAAATAACGTTTTCTTTCGTTTTTGTTTTTTTTTTATTTATTTATTTATTATTATTTTTTTTTAATATTCACTTCTGAATTTTGTCCTGCCTTTTTTGTTATTAACTTTTTTATTTTTTTAATTTAGATTAATTTGATTTTTTAATTTCTTTTATTTTTGCTTATACACAAGGTCACATACCACTTGATAGCGTTTGTTAGAGAATACCTTAATCGAGAACATGCAGTTGCTACAGATCCCATACCGCCTGATAGCGCTTGTTACGAACGGACAGAAAAACACAGAAACCTGATCACTTATAGACCGTAAACTCTAGTCATCTATCGAATGTATAGATAGATTTTTACTGACAGTCATAATAAAATGTACAGATTAAATTTGAATATTACTTTTTGTCATCACAGTTCCGGACGGCATTACAGTAGACGTTGAGAACAGACATATTTACTGGACAGACGCTGGGGTGGACGCAATTGAAAGAGCCAATTTGGATGGAAGTGGTCGACAGATAAAAAAAAAAAAAAAAAAAACAGGTAACATCGTCATTGTTACAGATTTAAGCAACGGTACAATTTTAACAGGACCAATCGACACGCTTGAATTAGCCCAAATTCCTTTGCAAGATGTATCGAGACCAGTAGGAGTAGATTACGATCCTGTGGAGAAAAGGGTTTATTGGACTGATGTAGAAAGAAACACTATAAACAGGGCTTTCCTCAACGGTACTGGGCAGGAGGTTTTGCTTTCCCTGCTTAGTGTGGCAGGTAAGAATCACAGTGGCAACATAATCAATCATACCGTTTCCTTTTATTCAAAATAGTGCTATGCTGTAATGGTTTTTTTTTCAAGTTTCCTATGAGTTTGTTTTACTCCTTGATTACACTGTACCAATTCTCCTCTTATTTTGCATTTATTGCATGTTTTTTTATTTATTTATTATTATTTTTTAATATTCACTTCTGAATTTTGTCCTGCCTTTTTTGTTATTAACTTTTTTTTTTTTTTAATTTAGATTTTTAATTTGAATTTGATTTTTTAATTTCTTTTATTTTTGCTTATACACAAATAGGTCCCATACTGGTCCACTTGATAGCGTTTGTTAGAGAATACCTTAATCGAGAACATGCAGATGCTACAGATCCCATACCGCCTGATATCGCTTGTTACGAGCGTACAGAATAACACAGAAACCTGATCACTTGTAGACCGTAAACTCTAGTCATCTATCGAATGTATAGATAGATTTTTACTGACAGTCATAATAAAATGTACAGATTAAATTTGAATATTACTTTTTGTCATCACAGTTCCGGACGGCATTACAGTAGACGTTGAGAACAGACATATTTACTGGACAGACGCTGGGGTGGACGCAATTGAAAGAGCCAATTTGGATGGAAGTGGTCGACAGATCATCCTGGACGATAACCATGATCAGCCAAGAGCTATAGTGGTCGATTCTGCGGGAGGGTAAACCCTTGCCATTTTTGATTTTTAAAATTTAAATTAAATTTTTGGAAGGATTCCAAAAGTGCAAAGTACGTTAAAGATTGGTTACCTCTATTGAATCTTTGATGAATCAAATTTGGCACACTGCAATTATTTTACTTGCTACTCATTTATATACAAGATAACACTAGCCAACAAAGCGACCTACTAGCTGAAAAATTGAAATGACTGCATTCCATTTATCCCGATCAACCCATATGTTGACCACTATAAGTTATGGCTTCCAGTTGGAAATTCCCCATGGAGAGAGATTAATATATTGTCACTGTAATTATTCAGCAGACATTGTCAAATAATTATTTTTGATCTCTCTTTTGGCCCCAAGACTTCATGTTTTATTTTTTTTTCATTTTTTTTACCTGACTCTTTTTAAACCCTTTCCAAACCTTTTCGTCCAAATCGTACCATACCTCCAGTCTTTCAGTACATTCCGATTTGAAAACCAATACATTTTCATTAATAAAGTGAGCATAAATCTAATTGAAACCGTAACATATTTTCTCTTACACACATTCATGAAGGTATTTATTTTTTGCTCGTCACGGTGGAGCAGTGATGCTTATCTATACGTGATAAAATCGGTGTGGAGACTTCGACTTGGTTATTTTTTTTCTGGCCAACTTTATGTAACTGGCTATATGCAGCACATTTTACGGCACAATCGAGGATTTCTGAGTTGATTTTTTGTCAATTTTCTAGTTTCAATGCATTTTTAAACCAAGGATGATTTTTCGTCAATTTTTTCGATAATTCTTATACTAATTTTGATCCTTTTTCGTTACCCTTTTTGGAAAAAGAGATCGAGCCATTTATGTACACGAACAAATGTGTGCTATATTATTTAAAATACATTTTATTTATGAGATTTATACGTTATATTAATATTAAAATTAAATCAAAATATCCAGTCCCTACAATTAAGGTGGAGACGGTGTCCTTATCCGAAGGATGTTCAATGCTCGAGATTACGGGCTATCGGATATATAGAAACTTAAAGGAGTTGTAAGGTATTTTGTTTGTAGTCCAAGATATATAGAAAAACACCCGGAAATAAATAGGTACAAGCTGAATTTTTCAGGCTAGTTTCCTGATGCTATAAGGAGCAACATATCAAAAGTCCCCAAGAACCAGATGTGTGCTATTTGAGAAAAAAAGGACGTGTTGCTCTTCACAATATTAGGAAACTATCCTGTAAAATTCAGCTTGTACTTATTTATTTCCGCCTTCTGGCTACACAGACCTATAGTTCTTGGACTATTGGGTAAAATCAATCAATCAATCAATCAATCAATGTCAAGTTAAAAGTCAATACAAACTTTTAACATTTTTAAACCTAGGTTAAACGTAATGACTCTTGATACTTTTGAAAAATAAAACCATTTTTTTTCTCTCTTGGGAAAGCGCAACCTGATTTTGATTGCGCAGACAAAAATATACACATATTCCGTTTTGATTTATATATGCTATTTGTAATTATCTGCGGGGTCGCTTTAATTTGAGTCCGCGTGATCTGACATGAGCTATCAATGGTAATTACACAGTTTTCGAAAGAGAATGATGAATAAGACGTTTTTCATTATAATTTTAGACATCTATATTGGACTGACTGGGGAGAGAATCAGAAAATTGAAAGAGCCAAGGTTGATGGAAGTGAGCGAGTGACTCTCGTAGACACTAATCTGCACTTCCCAAACGGATTGGCAGTAGATTTTGCAGGTATGTAAACAAAGATATCTAATGAAACACAAACCCTTAAAGAGACGTTGCTTTAAATCACATAATAATGTGGTACTGCAACTTTAATTTCAGATCGGAGGATATATTGGTGTGATGCAGGACATAATAGAATTGAGACTACGGATCTCAATGGAGACGACAGAAAGGAACTTTTTTCAATCATCGACCCTGATATTCATCCATTCGACATTGCTGTTTACGACACGAACATCTATTGGACCGACTGGGCCTTAACGAAATTAGTAAAAATGGATAAAAATCTGGGCCAAGTAGCTGAAGCTGTGGGACCACCTGTGTTTAGACAAGCAGGGGGTATACATATACACCAAGGTATGGTTTATAAATGTATACTGGTTTTTGCAATATTCATCAATCGCAGGGCAGACTCCCATTTTTTCGATACGATGTGACACTTTTTATCTCTAATAGCTCTCTGCGAACCGGAAGTTTACAATAAATAGCAATGAATTGTTAAAGCTTACATAATGGAGCTCCTCTCTTCGATTTTAAGGTGCCCATCTGGAAACAACATAATTTTCTCAGCGGTTGCATTGAAGAACCATCACCAACATATTAGCGACAATTAACAAAAATGTTTCTAATTTAAGATATAGGAGTTTTATTTGTCCAAAAAAAAATTTAAAAATAATTCTTCATCAGAAAGTAAACACTTTATTAACCAAATTTTAGAGATTATGTTTGAAGAAGAATTACTGATAATTGGATATCATAGGGTCTTCCTTCTTGGGTATAAATAATCATTACTTTAAAAATTATAGAAATTAAAAAAATAAAGAGAGAAAGAAAAACATAATGAATCTAGCCACTTAAAATTTAGAAAAGATGTGCACTGAGATTCTTAAAGAATTGGTTGAGTAAAACTGATTTTATAGTGATTTTTTCTAAGGGAGTGTAATAGCCGATAGTCCTACATAAGAAGTGACCTGTATGTGCATTGACAGATCTAGTAAACCTCTTTAAAAGCGGGTAATTGGGTATATAACGTGTTCTGGTTTAACATAGTGCAGTTAGTGTCCACTGTAAACGGGCCTTGACCTTTTGCCCACCCAACCAAATCATTGTGACATGAATCCATTCATAAGTTTGATCGTATGTAAATGTTCCCACTTCACAGGGCACCATCCAATCACTGGTCAATGATATGCTATGGATGAGCGATTACCCACACACTGTGTGCATGAACATTGGCGAGTAGGCCAGTGTTTTTACACATGTTGGAAGCCTTGTTAGAAATGGTCGTTTCGGATCTTTTTCAGCACCGTATGTCAACCGAATTACGTACACCACCTTATAGAAAATAAGATTATCTTGGTTGTCAGCATCTACGAAGAGTATAGGTTTAACCGTTTGTCCATGGCAGCCTCTTGAATCTGCCGAGCAATCACTGGTGATTTTTGCCATAGAGTTAGCACTATACCCTACCAAAATACCACTCTTTATAAATTAACCATTTTCGAATTTTTCTGAATGTTCTATCATAATAAAATTCACATTATGTTATTGATGATAATATATTCTACAATTAGAGCTTCTACCAAGAAAATCCCTTGAGCACTTTTCTCGCAACGACGTGAGTTTTCTCATGACCTATGCGTTAAGCGCAGAGTACGCATGACAGGTCATAGGCCTATTCAATTTGAATGCACTGTGTGCACAGTGAATAGGGAAAATGGACAGTACCTACAAGATGAAGGGGTTATTTAGAAACACTCAATATTGGGAGCGGGGCACTTGTAATTGCAGTTGCGCCCTTCTCATATGTAGACTTAAAAAATTACTTTCATTTACAAGATGAGTAGCAATACAATAGATTTGATTGGTAAAGATATTTAAATAATAACAAATTATGATTGAATAATTATAATTATGTTGTATTATTCGAGGACACACAAAGTACCTCGCTCATTGAGCATACTGATTGAGGAAACTATAGAGCACTGTATATTTCATCGCTGCATGCATTTTCAAGATTTTTCACCGCTTTCACAGCAGCTTTGGGTCTGAGATGTCCTGAGATGACATGTTAATAATTTTGTTGCACTTTTAAACAGAACACGATGGCAGTTGCTCAACCAATGTGTGCGAGAATGGCAGTCGTTGTCGGCAGCTTATAGTTGGATACCAATGCGCATGTCTACCAGGATACACCGGAGAATATTGTGGAAGTGGTAAGCTGTGTATATATTTGGCCATTGAACAAAGCAGACGAATACATGCATTCGAAGCTCCCTGCTCCCACTGTTAGCAATCAATGCGTCCCGCCCATCCCTACACAATACCCTGTATATTTGAGTAATGCTGAGTTTTAAAAATGAATTTCAATAGAATTTGGTTGCTACAGTAACTAACAATTTAACAAATAAATTTATAGGTTGTATTATTCACCCCATTTCCACATTTCTTGCACAGATTGTATTAGGAGTCATAGAAACCATTCAATTCGAGTTGATTTGATCAAACAGCGCTACATTTAGGTCATAATTGAGTAGTTTATAATCTCTCCGTTTGACTTATTGGCAGCTTACAGACTATTTGCCCTCTTTTTGAATTTGTTTCTTATTAATATGTATTTAGACATCAATGAATGCGGAGAAACTCCAAGTGTTTGTGCCACCAACGCTGAATGTACAAACACCATAGGCAGCTACTCTTGTCAATGTACAGATGGTTACGTTGGGGACGGGAAAACCAGCTGCACAAGTACGTATTATCTAAATATCAACGTTATTGAAATATACACTGCAATTCAATCAGAAAGAAGTTAGAGAACCATTTCGTAGATACCATGAGGTGCTATCTACGCTAGATACCATAAATGAGGTGCTATCTACTGAATATAGCATACATGATGTGCTATCTACAGTAGATACCATAATAGAGGTGCTATCTACAGCATATACCATAAACGAGGTGCTATCTACTGAAGATAGCATACATGATGTGCTTTCTACAGTAGATACCATAATAGCTAGAGGTGCTATCTACAGCATATACCATAAATGAGGTGCTATCTACAGAAGATAGCATACATGATGTGCTATCTACAGTATATACCATAATTGAGGTGTTATTAGCATTGGATAGAAAATATGATATGCTGTTTGCAGTTGATTACAGAGGCTATAATAGTGGATACTATACATGATGTACTATCAGATATTATTCTCTCAAAACGTTGTCCGTATTAAGGGGGGCAGGGGTCTATTTTTTTGCCCTGATTTCGATTGCAATTTTCTTGACTTTACTAATGGATTACATATGCCTGTTGTATATTATATTGCAGCCCATGTTAAAAGGGTTTGGGCATTATTTTGATCTTGTTGTCATGGTAACTAAACAGGGCCTCTGATTGGCTAAACACGGGAACAAATGTAACTACTTAAAGGTAATGACGGTAATTTGCATTTACATCATACTTGGGTAGAAGGTGCATGGGTATAGTGCGCATCAAACGTGCGAGACTTGCTTGCTTAAATCGAGCATACAATTTGAACGGAATGTCACATTTACCTCAAACGAAAAGTAAATGAATGCTGAAAGTTTACACTTTTCTACCATGCTATAATCTCAATTAAGCTATAGTAGACCCATTGTTTTTTTCAATTTGAAAACCTAGACCCCCCTTTAAATGGACATAAATTATACCCAAGGACTTTGATATAAAATTTGCTAATATCCAAATTACATTTTGGAAGTAAAGTTAGTATATTTTCCTCGAGTGCTTAATAAACAAAACAAAACAAAAAAGCATGTCAGATTCACTAAATTGAGTTTTGTATTTGAAGGGGTGGGTGAAATAATGTGCTTACCAACATAATGCACATGTGAATAGTGTTTTCACCCATGAGAAATCTGATGAGTAACGTATATGAGCATACCCGCATACCGGTTCTTCAACAGATTGTGTATTTGCTATCATTATCCCGGTCAGTTACTTGTTAATTTGGGAATTGGCACTTTATTGCTTCTTGGGTTACACGCTAATAGTGTTGGTATCTAGAAACACAGATCTGTTGGATAATTCTTTGAACAATATGCCAACTCTAGGGGTGTTTGATGTAAAAAACATACTTCCAGTGAGGCAGAGAAGCATTGATTCCGTGATTTTTTTGTCACACTAATATAAGCACTAGCCATTTATGTTTTGGATATTTACAAATAATTTGAAGTCTGATCGGTCGGTTTTGGATATTTACAAATAATTTGATATCAGAACGGTCGCGAAAAAAGGTAAGTGTTAGCCTTAATTGCACCAACTCCTTCATTCGCAGTGCCCCATGACCGTTCCCGTTAATTATGCATATTTTAGCTAAAATAATCTAGCCTTGTACTCTCTGCTCATAAGTCCCTTAAATTTTGCCCCTATGTTTACATATAAAAAATATAGGAGATCTTACATTAGCAACTTGCATACAATACTTAATTTATTTTTATCAACATACACTGTTCAAAATAAGGGTTAAAAGTAGAGCAGATGTGCCAAAGTTGATTGTCACATTATGAACCTGTTATCAGCATGTTTGTGTCTTTTCTAAACTAATTGAAAAGCCGCCCACGTGGAAAGTGCTTAAAATGTTGAGCGGCAGTCTTTAGACCAATACCCTAACTTAACATATATCTATGACATGGCATGGTAAAATTTTTCACAAAGATACTTTTGACCCCTATTTCATTCAGGTTCTTGCATTCTGAGCCAACTTTCACCGGTTGAACAAGTTCACCCTTCGCGTAATTCACAAAAATGTAGCCTTTCCTTTTCTGAGGCTGATTGTTTGTTGGGTAGCTTGTTTACGTGTTTGTTTGTTGTTTTGTTTTTCTACCATTAAAAATTGGATGTTACCTCTTTGTCCAGGCAAAAGCTTCCGATTTCTTTTTACTGTTTGATTTGTTAACATATCGAGTTCACAAACATTATCCACCTTGACCATGCATGTTGACGTAATATTAAGTATTCATCAACTTAACAACATTGCCACCTATCAAGAACAGTTCAAAGGCACCTCTCGTAATCCTAGCACTTTCACCTTTGCTTATGCAGACAGTTCCCTGTACCTTCATTTGAAGGTCAAATTATTTAGTCTCATTGCCGTATATGCATAATGTATGAGACAAAACGAAGACTTACCGCGCAAATTCTACCCGGAAGAGCACTATTTTTTTCGGCAAAATACCTTTATTAATTAAGGGAAGTTGTTTGATTTCGTTGATCGAAATTTATCACATCATAAGCTTTCGTATGAATATTATTTTTTTTTCATCAGCCTTTGGATACCTGATATATTTTGACATTTGCAGTGATGTAAAATTCGATCAACAATTTTGGTTCTTTGTTTTAAAATTATTTCATCCAGACTAGTTCGAATTTGGAGGTGGGACTAAACACACATACCTATACGTTTAATGTATGTCAGGCGAAGCGGCTATGGATCACGAAATGCCCCTTTGTACATTTGAAATCTTAGTGCGAACGCACAACTGTAAATATCAACATTCTTAAAGTTAATTCAAACTGTTTAAATCACCAATAGCGAATAACGAATGCAATAGTAATCCGTGCTTAAATGGCGGACGATGTTACGATGGAGACAATGCGTTCATCTGTGACTGTACATCAACTGGTTGGCAAGGCGAGAGATGCGAAACAGGTAAGCGTTAAAGTATATGACCACAGAACATATGATATAGTATTGTATTATATAGACTTTTTCTAGTTATTGATATTACAGGGACCAGGTTCATTTTAAGCGTACAACAATAATGTGAGATATTGCCCGCATAGAAGATCATATCTTTGTAATTTTATTTCACACAATATCCTATGGTACTGTTATGCTCCACTTAAAGATTTGCTACATCAAAACAAAAAAATTCCAATTCATCTCAAAATTTTGGAAATGTGCAGTTTGGGTGACTCTCTTTAATTTTACTTGACTATTTTCACACAAAAAAGTAATTACACAAGAAATTTGCAAAATCACACAAATTATGTAGGCATGGAACTCCTGAATTTAATAAATTATTACCAGGCTAAATTGTGTACAATTTTACAGTTATTTGCCGAATTATTTTAATATGCATTTTTTCTGTGTTTTTAGTAATATTTTTCCCCGAAATCTCTTAATCTCTCTTTAACCGGTTGGCGAGGACAAGTTTGTGAAATAAGCAAGTCGTTTACTTATGATACATTTGCCTCCGCGTGATTTGCTTTAACAACGTCGATAGGACAGTAATATTTGAGATGAATGTAACTTAATGTACTTAACCAATCATTTAATGACTAATATTGGCCTATATGATGTCAGCAGACAGTCTTTCATAAACAAAGCAAGGTCTTTCCGTGACAGATTATTTCAAATCGGATCTGAAATATTGAATAGGTCAATCGGTGACAAAAAAGACAGGTTTAGTGAGTGAGTACGGGATTAAAAAAGGGGTCATATCCCAGTCACCCATTTTAAGTGGGTGCTTCCCAAGTACATACTATGTTTTGTTCTTCATCGAAATAAACTAAATCTCTATTTACATTGCAGATGAGAATGAATGTGAACAAACGCCCAGTGTCTGTCACATCAACGCAGATTGCATAAACACCGTCGGAAGTTACAACTGCCAGTGCAAGTCTGGATACAGTGGGATGGCAAACTAAGTTGTACAGGTGTGCTGTTAGATTCTAACATACACTATTTTCATCTATATACAATTGGTATTTCCGTATCTTCCATATCGAAGATTAATCCCTCACAGATGATTATTTTATCCAAGTACATTTTACGGGGTCAATTGTCAGTTTCATCTCCAGGTTTCACCAAGTTACATAGTGTCAGTGTCAGGAAATGAGCAATGCAATATACCCCCAATACCCTTCTGGTGTATAATATGTATTAAGATATGAAGTAAGAGTGTAATTTGTGTATTAAATGCTTTCAGTGAAAACAGGTAACATGCAGTAAATTGATGCTGTAAAAGATACTGCCTTCATATTGATCCACCCGGGGATGAAGCCAAATGTAAAAACATATGATTTTTGGCCACTGAATGTGTTTAAAGCACAGCCCAGAATTTCGATCAGTGGTCAGCAAGCGGTCATTTCAAATTGACTATACTGAACACTAGGTGACCACTGGCTAAAAACTGTGTACAACCAAGCTTCAGTGAGCCGTTCTTCTGACTAAAACTGGTCGTAATTGACCCAAGCGATTGGCACAAGTAGCATTTTGAAGTTGCATCGTAAACAAAGGAGAAAAAAATTGCCCACTAACCGTGCTACGCACACTGCCAATTAATAATTTATACACATTATTAAGACATTTTGTTTTACATTTCAGCCCTAATCGGCCCATGTGATAATCAGCCGTGCAAAAATGGTGCTACTTGTCAAACGAACGGTCTTCAGTTTGCATGCCAATGTTTAGATGGATATACAGGAAATACTTGTGAAACAGGTAAAGACAATAAGTGATTATTATAAGAATAACATTCGGGCACGATCGTGTGTCTATGGCATCATCAAACAGAAGATCATTGAAACATCACGAGACTGCAGGGCAGGTTGTTCCGTGCGGATTACCGTGTGATATTATACCATACACATGCGATCGGGTCTAAAATATTCATGTTGTTCTCGCTATTCAGATTTAATATTGAAGGATTATGAAGCAAAATATCGAAATCATGTATGGTGTAAATACAATACCATAAGTATGAAAAAGTATATAACTGATAAGATTTACATGCGAGTAAGAAATTGAAATTGCAATTTATTCCTATAAAATCGAACCCACTATAAAGTTTAACATTTATAGAATGAATATTATTCAGTATACACATTTTAAGTTTTAAATAATACACACAATATTTCCCCGAAATCTCTGAATCTCTCTTTAACCGGTTGTTCAGTTCAGTTCAGATTAATTTGGCATATCGATAAAACAGAAATTATGATACAACAATACAAAATATAATACAATTCTAAAAATACAACAAATACAATAAAACATTTTAAAAGAACGATATACATTGCCAAGGATAGCCCAAGAAAGCGAGCTTATTTCCATTGGGGTCCTTGAAATATTAAAATAGCATTAATATATCTCACAATAATATAAACACAGAAAATATTGCACTAATTGGTTAAACAACTGCATATGACAAGGAAGGGAAAATCAATGTAAAAGTGGCTTTTTACTGCCTTTTTAAATTGTAAATGGGTTTTCGAAGCTTTAATGTGAGTTGGTAACAAATTCCATTCCCGAATTCCAGTAAAGAAAAATGAATTGCACTGTTGACCTTTGACTTTTGGAACCAAAAAGTTTGTTGCACTGCCCCCTGGTATAATACCTGTGAGTATTTGAGAGTTTGATGAAGTGAACATTTAAGTAGTCTGGTGCTATGTCATGGTAGATCTTAAAACCATGATTGGGTTTAAGTTGTTTTACTCTGTCTTCCACATTTAACACACCCAGCTTCTTTAATTCATCGTCACCAATGTGGGACCTTGGTTCCAGTTTCAATATGAAGCGAATCATCTTGTTTTGCAAAACTTACAACGTATTCTTTAACTTAGCGGAAAGGGGAGAAAACCACGAAGAGCAACAATAGTCAAAGTGACATTGTATAAGGGCATTGCAAAAGGGTTTTACGAGTTCTTTCATTCAAACAATGACCTTGCCTGTACAAAAAGCTTAATCTACCACTAGCTTTTTTAATAACAGACTGCACAACACTTTCACCTTTAAGATCTTCATCAAGTGTAATCCCTAGTACTTGACAGAGTTGGTGGATTGATAACTTTTCCATCACAGGCATCTTCAAACTTATCAACCCTGCCAAATCTGATTTTAGTACCAAAAAGAATAGACTCTTTTTACCAAGGTGTAAGGACAATCTGTTGTCAATCAGCCATTGTCTGCAAGACTCAAGTTCTCTACTCAAAGTATCAGAAATCACTTTTGGGTCATTACCAGATGTGAATAGAGCACTATCGTCTGCATACAATAGTAGATGCGATTAACGACATGCTAGCATATCGTTGACAATAACATAAAAAGAGCAGTTGCCCTATCATGGCGGCACCAGACGGCTCTTTTCTGGGGGGGGGTAACGGGGCAAAGTAAATATGGGGGGGGGGGGGGGCCGACAAAAGAGAGTGAAATTCTGGGGTGTGGGCAAAATATGGAAATTTGGAATTTTTGCACACTCACAGTTTTGGCTCAAAATCGCTGACTTTTTGGCGCGCAAATCACTGATTTTTTTCACCCAAATCCTTCATTTTTCTTTCGACAGAGTGGCAACTGGGGGGGTGTGCAAGAAACCTTTTGGGGGGGAAGGGGGAGCAAATGGCCGCCCGCACCTCCCGGGCTGGCCGCGCGCCACTGGCCGAATATAGCTACCTGTGGAACGCACATGTTATATTCCTTATGGTTTGGATTCAACTGATTAGCGCTAACAATTTGTTGCCTAGCTGCTAATAATTAATGTGCATGCACTATACCACGCAAATACACTTCTGGTGTATAATATGTATTAAGATATGAAGTAAGAGTGTAATTTGTGTATTAAATGCTTTCAGTGAAAACAGGTAACATGCAGTAAATTGATGCTGTAAAAGATACTGCCTTCATATTGTTCCACCCGGGGATGAAGCCAAATGTAAAAACATATGATGTTTGGCCACTGAATATGTTTAAAGCACAGCCCAGAATTTGGATCAGTGGTCAGCAAGTGGTTATTTCAAATTGACTATACTGAACACTAGGTGACCACTGGCTAAAAACTGTGTACAACCAAGCTTCGGTGAGCCGTCCTTCTGAACCTAAAACCTGGTCGTAATTGACCCAAGCATTGGCCACAAGTAGCTTTTGAAGTTGCATCGTAAACAAAGGAGAAAAAAAAATGCCCACTAACCGTGCTACGCACACTGCCAATTAATAATTTATACACATTATTAAGACATTTTGTTTTACATTTCAGCCCTAATCGGCCCATGTGATAATCAGCCGTGCAAAAATGGTGCTACTTGTCAAACAAACGGTCTTCAGTTTGCAAGCCAATGTTTAGATGGATATACAGGAAATACTTGTGAGGGTTTTTTGAAAATCAAACTGAAATTATTATTTAAAGGTCAATCCGTGACAAAAACAAAAAGCAAAAATGGATTCAGTGAGCGAGAGCGAGTTTTAAAAAGGATCAATATGGCTGTATATCCCATCCCAGTTACTCATTTGAAGTGTATACCGTGTTTGTTTTTCTTCGACGAAATATTTATATTGCAGATGTGAACGAATGCGAACAAACACCCAGCGTCTGTCACATCAACGCAGATTGCATAAACACCGTCGGAAGTTACAACTGCCAGTGTCAGTCTGGATACAGTGGGGATGGCAAACTCAGTTGTACAGGTATGTTGTTCAGTTCCAATTTAATTATGATGTAACACATACTATACAATGTATGATGTAACACACACTATATAATATCTATAATTATTATATCCGTATTTTCTGTACATATGATGAATCGCTGATTGCACTCTTTGATCCACGTTTTCGTTCATTCTTACGGTGTCAAGTGCCAGTGTTATCATTCCTATTATCAAGAAGAGGTACTATGCAATAGACACTAAATACCCAATGGTGTGCAGGTAGTAAGATGTGAAGCGAGAGTGTCAGTTAATAAATCAACCAAAAACGTAAAGAATCAACCAAATGCTTTCAGTTACTACACATGACATGTATATAGCAAATACACTGCTTTTCTTAATCCCTTCATGTAAAATGGGTTTTGTTTACCATATTCCCTGGTCTGTATAGAACTCGTTTAGAAGTTTTTGCAAACTACCCGTAACTAAGGTCTGAATGCGTTGCTAAGGAAACAAACATTAAAATTTGGTAATTAACATTTTTTATATTTTATGGTTGAAAATACTAAAAACTGCACAAAACAGAAAATAGATTTCTTCAAGGAAAACACATTTTTGATTAGGATTTCCCATTGCACCTTTAAATTTGAACACCATAACGAATGCTTGTATGTAAATGAGCGCTATTGAAATCTAAAGCGTTGAAATAGTGGTGTTTTTGGAGAGACAGGAGAAAGAAACAGAGATACAGGAACTTAGTTGTATAACAGTCACCGAGCTTCATGGACATGTGCATCTTTTTCGTTCACATGGGCTTCTAGTGTATCTTCCTGAAAACAATATTAGGTAACTACGCCTATTTAAGCCAGCCCTGGAGCGGTGTGGGATCAAACTGTCAATGGTAATATGGGGTTCCAGTACTGCTACAAAGTTTGGACTCGATGCATTTAAATGTTTAACTTGTTGACCTCGGGCTGTTGACCTTTGACCTCTGTGGTCAGGGTAGCTCAGGAAATATTTAGGGGACAGATGCGTTGTGTCTACCAGGTTTTGGACTGGGTTACGTAATATTTAGACAAGAGATAATGAAAGACCTAAGTGTGATCTGCTTGTGAGTGAGTGCGGTAGAGACGTACTATGATGATTATAGACTGGCCCTCCGGAAATAGGGGGGGTTAATCTCTAAATTTCTTAGATTAAAAATTAATCTAGTTGGATTGTAACCAGGGACAAATCCAAGTTTAGATTTAAGATTTAAGGGGGAATATGGGTTGGAGGGGCTAAAATGAACAGGTAAAATTTAAATAAGGAAAAAAATTTAACCTTTCTGTCTTTTCTTTTTTTCTTTCTTTTCTTATTCTTTTGCTTTTTGTTTTGACAACAATCGGATCTTTCCGTTCAAAAGTTATGGTCGAAATTGTCGCCTCGCGACTTGAAAAAATGTTTTGTGTTATTTCTTATGTCTTTTTATTGTTTCCCTCAAGCTGCGAATTTAATTTTAGCCACTTTAAAAATTAATATCTCAAAAAGTAAAGTTTTTTGACCTCTCATTCCACAATTAAGCCATGAAAATCCAGTGCTCTTACCTTTTACCTTTGTCATTGATGATCAATTTTAAAATAGCATTTCTAAATATACAAAAAATAAAAAATTGTTCTAGACAAATTGCCCATATCTCAAAAGTAAATTTTACCTATATGTCTTTTCGCTGCGCGCAAGATTTCTAAAAAAAAAAAAAACCCTTAATCGTAGAATGATGGGAATAAAAAGTCAATTAAAGCATATCAATATGACACTTACCTGAACTAGAATGTTTCCACTACCACTATCCACTCAGCCCCCTAGCCCCACTGAGAACGGTTGATTTAAGGGGTCCTCAACACTATTTTTTATTTTTTTTTTTTTAAATTCAATGATTTTTAAAAACCATTAATCGTACAATTAGGGGTAAAAAGTAAATTAAAAAGCATTTCATAGGACTACTTCTACTTCGAAATAGAATAGTTTCCCCACTAAGCCCGCCCACGATAACTTGATTTAAGAATAAAAAAAAAAAAAAAAAAAAAAAAAAAAAAAAATTAAGAAAAATTAAAAAAAAAGAAAAAGGGGTCCTCACAATCAATTCATCATGATTTTTTTAAATTTTTTTTTTAGTGTTAATGCCCCTTAAATCAATTTCTCATGGCTAATTGGACTTATTCTAGTTCAGTAAGTACTCCTATTGATATGCTTTAATTTACTTTTTATCCCCATATTCTAAGTTCATGTTTGTAGAAATCTTGCGCGCAGCGACGACATATCGTTAAAATTTACTTTTGAGATATGGCACTTTTTAGAAACACTGTTTTTTATTTTTTATTATATTTAAAATGCTTTTTAAAATTATCATCAATTACAAAGTAAGCACGTGGATTTTCCTTCACTAATTGTGAAAATTAGAGGTCAAAAGCTTTAATTACTTTTTGAAATATCAATTTTTTAAAGCTTAAAAATTAAATATCGCAGCTTGTTAAACAATAAATACATAAGAATAGCACGAGGAATTTCAAGTCGTGAGGTGACATTTTCGACGCATAACTTTTGAACGGAACTCCGATTGTTGTCAACAAAACGCAAAAGAAAGGTAATTTTTTACTTACTTTAACTTTTAAATATCATTTTTTAGCCCCCTCCAACCCATATTCCTCCTTAATCAATTACATCAAATATAAATCTAATAGATTAATATTTTAATCAAATTCAGACAGATTTGTCAGCCCTCGCATTTTTATCTAAGAAAGTTAGAGAGTACGAGACGTGTAGTTGGACGGGGAAATTTGGGATTATATAATGGAGCGAATCGAAAAAAAGATTATCGCGTGTGGCATTAACTGCACTGGTGTCACAAACGTAGTTAATTCAAACCGCTATTACAGTTCTCATAGTATTGTTGAAGTCAATCAATTCCAAAATATTCCTTTTTTTTATGAGTTTAATTATTTGGAAGCAAAAGGACTGCCAATGCATCGTATATTTGAAATTTAATTATATTTAACACAGATAATGAGTGGTGTGTCAGTTCCCCGTGTCGCAATGGCGGTACTGCATTGATCTTGTGGACGAATTTGAATGCAGATGCGACATGGTTACGAGGGTGTTTACTTGTGAAGCAGGTAATAAACGTACAAACAATTCATGATTTTTATTTGTTTAGTGTTGAGGCCCCTTAAACTCAGTCTCATGGGGCTTAAATTGAAATATTCTAGTTAGTAGTCCTATTGATATGCTTTAATTTACTTTTTAACTCCCAATATTCTACAGTTAATCGTTTTGTAGAAATCTTGCGCGCAGCGAAGACATATCGTTAAAATTTACTTTTGAGATATGGGCAATTTTGTCTAGAAACACTGTTTTTTATTTTTTATTATATTTTAGAAATGCTATTTTAAAATTATCATCAATTACAAAGTAAGCACTTGGATTTTCATTAATAATTGTGAAAATTAGAGGTCAAAAGCTTAATTACTTTTTGAAATATAAATTTTTAAAGCTTAAAAAATTAAATATCGCAGCTTGAGTAAACAATAAAATACATAAGAAATATCACGAGGAATTTCAAGTCGTGAGGCGACATTTTCGACCATAACTTTTGAACGGAAGCTCCGATTGTTGTCAAACAAAAAGCAAAAGAAAGGTAATTTTTTCCTTAATTTAACTTTTAAATATTCATTTTTAGCCCCTCCAACCCATATTCCTCCTTAAATCGAATTACATTCAAATATAAATCTAATAGATTAATATTTTAATCAAAATTCAGATTTGTCCTCCATTTTTAATCTAAGAAAGTTAGAGAGTACGAGACGTGTAGTTGGACGGGGAATTTGGGATTATATAATTGATCAATCGAAAAAAAGATTATCGCGTGTGGCAATTAACTGCACTGATTGTCACAAACGTAGTTAATTCAAACCGCTATTACAGGTCTCAAATAGTATTTGTTGAAGTCAATCAAATTCCATAAATATTCCTTGATGTTTATGAGTTATTATTTGGAAGCAAAAAGCACTGCTCAATGCATCGTAATATTTGAATTTATTATATTTACACAGAAATAAATGAGTGTGTCAGTTCCCCGTGTCGCAATGGCGGTACGTGCATTGATCTTGTGGACGAATTTGAATGCAGATGCGACACTGGTTACGAGGGTGTTACGTGTGAAGCAGGTAATAACGTACTTTTTTTTTAAATATATCAACCAAGGTATACCTCGTTTGGTGCAATGTCGCGTATAATGTTATTATTGTGTGTTCAATCGGTTGCTGAAAACGGTATGTATAAGCATACTTCTGAAAAAAGAACATGGAGTGTATACAGCCCGCAGGAGGAAATGTCATTTGCAAATCGCCAGAGTTAAATCCTCGAACCAAAATAGTGGCCGAAATCTCAATGCTGCTTTTGCGTGGTTTGACTTCTCCATATGCATTTATCGCAACCTAATGAGAGTGTGTAACAAAACTAGTTACCTGGATACAATATTATGGTTTTGTCGAAAACTATTTTGCGCTACACTTTCTGAAATTCACCATTTTGTACACATTTCTACTAAAGGCCCGCAGTTTTTACAACGTTGTACAAAATGCGATCTTTCTCCGGAAAACATCGAATGTGATGGCAAACCCTTCGATAATCTAACGAGTACCATCTTCAAAGCAATTGGTTAGATGACCAATAAATGCCTACGTAATTGCAATTAAATAACGTACGAAAATTGTAAACTAATCTCGTGTGAACATGGTGAAGCAGCATCTTTCACAGGATCTTGCTCACATTCACATTGTGCGAAAAAAGTATCATTCAATTTCATCTTATTGTTCCAGAAACGTCTACAGAGTTTACTGGCTGCCCTCACCCTGGAAATCTGCAATATGGTTACGTAATCCCAGACAACACTAATGAAATGTACCCAGCAGGGAAGAAAGTAGAATATGTCTGCCAGGAAACCTACAAGCTTAAAGGTTCCAAAGATACTTACTGTCAAATAGATTCTACCTGGTCACATGCGAGGCCATCCTGTGAGAAACAAAGTGGTGAGCATCTCTTTACAATGCTGGCTTATCATTGGCGTATTTAGAAGTATCAATCTAGCGTTCATTAAGAAATGATTAGAAAGGATTGGTGGGTTTTTTGTTAAAGATTACCCCATTGTTGGCGTTTTGATTTTAAGTTAAATATCAACTATGGAAACGAGTGTACCCAAAACTCGTTTTTAGGTGGTAGCTCCATTTGTTAAAATTTAGTAAATCAAGAACAAACAATTATTTTAATTTACTCACAAATAGATGGACATGTAAACACTTTGGTGGTAGCTGGCGCAGGGGCAGGAGGCGGCGTGGTTATTCTGATCCTTGTGATTGTTCTGGTCTATCTTCTCTGCTTTAGAAATAGAAAAAGGTATTTATATCCCAATTAGTTTTTATATTGTTTCTATGTTATCGTCATCGATAACTATTGTTCATTATCATTTTAATCACCATCATTATCACCATCACTATCATCGTCGTCGTCATCATCATCACATCATCATCATCATCATCATCGCCGCCGTCGTCGTCGTCATTATCTTTATCGTCATCAATTTAAAAAAAAGTTATGTAATATAATCGAAATGTTCAACAAACGTGTAAATTCCTTATATAAAAATATTCAAATTGTTCAGGAAGAAGGCCTCGATATGATTTTGTTGGTACATGAACTGTTGAATTTTTCAGCTAAGCCTAAGTTCGAGCAGATAAAGCAGCGGTAGCATTGGATTAGCTTTTAATTAGCAAAATGATATAACATGCTTAAAAAGGCTTCCGTTTTGGCGCAGACCAAGGAGTCTATGACAAGCCACCCGCTGCTATTGGTACTAGGTGCACGTGGAATGGCTGTATAATTATTCAAGTTCCAATTTGTTTCTGCACATCAAATTCTCTTGAACTATTTGCTAACAATTTTATCAATTATTCGAGTTCATCTTAGTCGATCATTTGCTTTCTTCATTGAAACAACAATGCCACCATTTTAATACATTTGTCGTTGTCACGTTAACGTTTCTGGTTTTGTGCTTTTCAGTCGGCAATCTCCTTTAGATGATGACACCTTAATCCACTTTTCGCGTGAACGGCCTCCAGTTCCGAAAAAAGAAGGTCAATTTAATCCCGCTTACAACCGTCCGTATGCCCCTTACCAACCGACACCATCATCATCCACAATAGCCCGCACACATTCAATGCATATTTACGACGACTTGAATGAAGACTATGAAGTACTGGCCATAGGAGCATCAGGAAGATGTCCAGATGGGGATCCACCTACTTATGAGGCTTCTATCTTTAATAATACTATAAATGACATGAATGGTGGTATGGCAAGCGAGGAGTCCAAGTATATGTCTATGCACGAGGGCGTGGATGTCGTTCAAGGAATAAATAACCAGCAGTAGAAATATTAAAATGATACGTTGATTTGTTTTAGGTAAAATAAAAATAATGTTTGTTTGGTATTTTAAATTTATGAGATCATAATTATGTATTAAAACTGAAGAACAAAAAAAAAATAAACCAATCAAATATATGAATCTCTTTAATAAAGATATGGTATTATGTAGTTCGTCATTTTGTACCAGCAAGGAACTTAACTTTTTATGCTTTTAAGGATTAAGAGTACAACGCCGAGGGCTTTTGCATAGGTGTGGCACCAAACCATTTGTATATATCTGTCGGCAAAATATTAACTTGTAAGCAAGATCGATATTAATGTAAAGTACATGTAGGTGGAATATTTTAGTATTTTGAACAAAATTATAATGGTATAGCCTCCCCCCTCTCAGATTTTTGAACCGACGGTAAAAAATAGTGTTGTCGGTAAAACTGTTCATTTGCCGACACAATTTCACAAATTTTCTGGCTTGCTACGCTCGCCGGGTAAACTTATATTTATCGGGCGAGCGTAGCGAGATGGAAATTTTTTTGAAATTGTGTCGGCAAATGGACAGTTTTGTCTGCAACACCGACTCATCCCCCCCATTAAATTTAGTGTAGGAACGTCCCTGCATGTGGAATATAGTAAGGCATAATGACTTGCATATTACAATATGGGCATTATATAGTGCTTCTGCCATCTTCCTAATAAAAAAAGTAGTCAATGAACAACTGAACTTGTTCAGATAAGGTATGAAATGCTTATGGTATGGTTTGATTGTTCAAGTCATGCTTGGTCTCGACATATCGACGGTGTCTATTGAATCTGGTTTGAATGTGAATTAAACCTTTTCATTACTTAAATCTTATAATTAGGCCTCATAAATGTTCATGAAATAACCATATCAAATAATTGGGCGATTAATATTACAAAGCTCTGTTTCCCTAGGAAAATTAACTCACGGCCATTAAAATCGGAATGCTGATAATACTTTTTCCAACGTATTCCGTGTGAAGTAGAATTGTCCTAGCTGATTTTTTGGACAAATTTGCTAGGAGACACTATTTGTAATTATAATTTGAAAAAAAGGATCTTTGATTCCGGTATATAAAAGAATCGATGGTATACACCTAGCAATACCGGTTAATTTCATTGCTTTTTGAAAAGAACCAAACCGGAAAGCTAAATTGTAAATATGTGAATGCTGTTAAAGATGCTTGTTCCGATCCATGTCTATCATGCTCTGTACTTGATATGAGAGCTTGGCACTTGCATACACTTACCACCAGGAAACAAACCTGTGGTTTTGATGGTAGAAGCGATAATGCACATTGCAAAGCCCTAATCATTACTGTGCAAGTTGACGGGTAACCATATAAAATGACGAGTTTTGTTTTTTTTGTCTCTATCTTTGGAAAGAATTGGATTAGAAGGTTGGAATTTCAAGACGACAATGACGAAAAACATAGCATTGCATCCCATATCAACACATAATTATAAGACAGGGATGCCCCACGATCGGAATGCCCACCTCTATGAGTGCTTAATTATTGTTGTTAGTTTTTAAAATTATTTTTTATTATAATCAAGAAACTGAAAAAAGCAATATGGAATGCCATAATGTATAGTCTTCCTCTTTAAAAAAATCATGTATACAGAATTGTACAGCTCTCAATGTTTACTCATAAACAAAAATAAAGATTTTGCATTGTCATCCTGAGATTACTAGAAGTGATTTTTGAGTTTGTATCAAACTTTGTCGATTTTAAATAAAATGGATTCAAACATCCAGGGCCATTTATTATCAAACGCTGGCTGTTCTTTCTGTACTAGTGTGTGCCAAATTCAGATGTTTAGGTCCAGCGGAAGCACGCACGACTAGTGTGGAATAGCCAAAGCGGAGACCAAGGCAAAAAAGTTTGTCTCAACTTCCGGTGCAGAGTATTTGTGGTGGTGCGAGTGCCTTTTAATTCATGACTAAAAATAAAAATATTTGCCTTGCATTAATTAACACGTTTTAATGTGTTAAAACTCGAGTCTACCTGAGCCATGTATGCAACAAATCCCCCGAAGGGGGTACAACCCTGTGATTTTCCCCTTATTAACATACGATTTCTATATAAAGTTAGTACCACAAAGAGGTTAGAGTAGGTGGTGTGAGAATTCAAAACAATTAAAACCCCCCAGCTCAAAATATGGAGACATCCTAAATAAACTAGAAAAATAAATTTTACTGAAATCAGACTATTCTACACCCCCCTACATACCCTCTGAAAGTTTTGAAATAGGTTTCCAAATTGAAGCCTTGAATTGAATAATACATTGAAATGCCATTAGCAAATAAGTATTCGCAAGTATCACACATGCTATCACATAGATTTCATTCAGGATTTTTATTTCCTGATTTCAGAATTGTTGTTTAGTTTTACCAAAATTTTGACACAATTTTATTCATTCCAGCATCCCATTTGGGACATGTTATATATTTCACACCAATGGTACATGTCTTTTAGCTTTTGTGAAAGGGTTTTTTTATTAGGCTAATCACACATTTGGTATGATCCATTCTCAGCAATTTAGCAATGGAGCGGGCATTTTTGTAGTCTGAGCAGTATTCAACATAAGAACTAATCTGTCTGTATGTATTTGTTAGACAGATCTAAAACTTGTACAGCAAACAGATGCGTATACCGGTTATATAGAATGCCGAGTCTTGAGCATGATCTAGTTAAACATAGTAAGTCTTTTACAACTGAATGATTAAATCAACATTGAATTAAAACCCTGCATAGTGGCATCTGCATTGGCCGTGACCTTGTTTAAAATACAGCATCAGATTACTACTTAAGCCGATCCTTTAGAAATACAATGACAATACACTAGGAGCACACAATAATTTATATCAGTAAATCTCTGAATAATGGGATAATGGACAGATCTGCAGCTGTTCATTTACACTGCTTTTTATAGTAAAGCAAAGTATGACAATTACACTTCAATCCAGAGAGTTTAACTGCTGTTTTCTTGAATTCAGTCAATATTCAAAATAGAGCCGCTGCAATTGTGACCCCTGAATGGTTTTACACAGATCTTACCGTACTCACTGTGCTCACTGCACATAATCATGAACAGCACAAGGCTAATTAACAAACAGTCTCTTTACCAGGTGTTCAAAACTATGTTTAAGTGGTAAAATATTTAGGGGGTATGTACGGGGGGGGGGGGGGGGTTTTATGGATTGAAAATTATTTTTTTAAAGGGAGGTTGGTTTTATGTTACGGGTTTCTACCATAGTTTGGGGGGGGTACAATTCATTCTTGCCTTTGGTAAAAACACCCCCGATTTAGAGTTTCTTCTTTCAGTGGTATCAAAAATAAATACCAACATTTTCATTATGACGTCACTATGATTTTTAAGTCAAGGAAAGTCTGAAGTGGTGAATTGCCGGTGTATATAATACAGTTTGTCCGTGTGACTGAGTGTCCTAATTACAACCCATCTGTTAGGTATTCTACATTGAGTGCTGTGATTATGCATCACTTGTTGCAGCACTGCAGCGGACTTTACCTTAAATGGTCATCGCCTTCTACAAGGTCACGGTTTAGTCCGTACATGTTGCTTATGGGTAGATAGGACACTCTTAATGGGGGACTACTCAGTTTCTTTACACCGGTTTCCTTCGGGGCTCGTTGCTCCACTCCACCACTTCCAATATGTTGAGTGGTGGAATGTTGAGTTGAAGATGGTCAAATGAAATAAACATCTCATCTTTTTTCTCATTCTTTTTAGAGTCCAACGGCAAGAACATAGACCAGGCATTTAACCTTGCAAACTCGTCGTGCACGAAATTTCTGATGTTTTTTTCTAGGCAAACATTACCTATATTCCAAATCTTGATGATGAACTTTTGCATCCTTGATTATTTTGAAAATAGAAGGGATGACTATTCAAAAAGGGTCAATTCAAAAACGTTTCATGCGGGAGTAAAAGTGTATAACAGGTTCATCTTGTTCTAAGATTAAAAGGTATGGCTTGCTATATCAAAGACATTAAAATTTAGCAAAGTAGCTTAAATGGGCAAGGTCACCGCTGGGTAACACCAAAATTCTAATGCACATTTATTTTCAACAATGAGCTTAAATTCGTCATGCTTATAGATTACTTTTTGGGTCATTCCGTGCCAAATCAACGCATGCTGAAAGCTCATACGTCACTGATTTTATTTATTTTCAGATATTTTACAAGTTTCCCAAGTTATGTACAAACTCCAAAATTTAGCATTTTGTTCGATTCCCAAGCTTGGAGTTATGGACCATAAGGAACAATTAGGTAATTTTGCCCCAAAGCCCATCATTTGAAGACAAGTAGTTTTCCATAGCTTGTATTTAAATATAAAGGCCCATATTTTCTCAAAGTGCTTTTAAGAGCTTCATTTCTGAACCTTCTCAGTATAGACGAAGCACAAAAAACATTCCGATCAAGCTCGCTAAATACGCTCACTACTTACGGACGTTTTCACAATGAGCAAAAGAGATAATGAGTATAAAATTTAACCTAGCTTTGTATTAATAATAGCCTTGTATTCAAATAATAAATGCCAATATTTTCTCAAAAAGTGCTTTAAGAGTCTTCCATTTGAACCTTCTCGTATAGAGACGAAAGAAAAAAAAACATTCCGTATAAGGTCATCGCTAAATAACGGCTCCATCTTACGGACTTTTTCACACAATTGAGGCAAACTGAGATAATGAGTATAAAATTTAACAAGTCCTAAAACCATATAGCATGTTGCAAAAATGGCATATCCCGTTGTTATGATTACTGGCCATTAAACTTGAAAGAAACAAACGGTCCACACTTAGTACATCATATTGCTTTGGTGCCTGCTTTTAAGTTTAAAAATTGCAGTTTAATATAATACTGAACCAAACTTCAACACATTTTCAAACAATTTGGGTTTTTAATTTAAAAAAAAGGGAGTAACTTATTATTTTTCTGTATCTTCACTTCTCTCCACAGACAGCAAGATACTGACATTACTGCCAGTGGTTATCAAACTTGAAATTCATTCAGTCACCAGCTCCTACCCCGTCGCTATATTGTATATGTTTAATGCCGCCTAATCCACCTTTCACTTTGTCGGATCAATATGCTAGGAATGGCAACACCTTCGAGTTTCCCGTGGCAGGAATTGCCTGTAACTCCTTCTGTTTTTTAATGTTTTTTAAAAAATGTAAACATCAATGTGTTTTTAGATTTATTGAATTGATTTCAGTAAGTGTGTATTTCAGTTATATCTGACTATTTTCCGATGTCATTATGTCTTACTGTGCGGATTTGAATTCAATACATTGTATTCCACTACACCCAGTGCTGTAGTAACCTACGTTCGGGATTTGAGAGGGAATGCGAAAATGTAAGCGAGAGATGGAATATGAAAAATTTCAGCAAGGAGAGAGTAGAGGGGCAAACATGTGAAATTTTAAAACTAAGTGGAACCACGGAACCTTTGGAAGCAAAAGCGAGGGGGAAAGAAACGCGACATCCTCGTTGATCTAAAATTTGGGATCGTTCACTCGCTATTCATCCATTTGGGTAACATGTTTTTTTTGCGCCAACAAACCCTAGCACATGAGGACACCGCCATAGACAAATAAGACCTAGAAATAAAATACACCATTAAATTTGATATAGGAAAACAACATAATAGTGTGAGTTTGTTTGCTCATTCGAGGTACTTGAAAATGTAAACATTGCAAAACTTGCTGGAATTTCAAGCTTGATCATTAAACAAATTTGCCTTAACGAGGCGGAGCAAGCCTATTGATAAATACCTATTTTTCAACAAAATATTTATAATAAGACTTATTCTGCAGTCTATATGGAAAAAGTGTCCTCGCCTGGGTCATAATTAATTAATTAAACTTGCTAATGAAAATAGTCGAAAGTTCGGAAACTTAAACAGTGACATTTTAACGGCGATATGCGTCGTTGGTGTTTCCTACTGTTACTCATTGAGCCCGTTTTGGCAAAAAATGGTATGGCTATGGGTCCTACTTCCAGACATTCGGAGGCACGGCCATACCAAACCAAAACTCGAGACCCCCCCCTGGGATATTTGATACCTAGATTTATGGTCCATTACATTAGGCTGAATGTATATACTTTATCAATCAATATAAGGACTCGAAGTAGTTGTTCTAGTAAGATCACAAGTATATTCTTAAACATGCCGTAGCGTAGTTATCTGTAGTAAGTACGTTCAATTTCTATGAGATTTCGTAATGTTTGCATCGGTGTTGCGAAAGCGTAATAAGCGTGTTGCTATGAGCGTCTTGTGTGGATAACAATATACGACCAGCGCACATCGCAGTGTGCTTGAGTGAGCTAAATTTTAATGTAGCATGATCTCCTTTTTATTTCTGCACAAAAGATCACTGTATTAGACAGAATATTTTGCCATTTTAAAAAAATTGGGAATGACATGCCATTTTATATGAAGTAATCTCAAATTCTAACTAGTAAAGCATATACGTTTTAGGAAAAGCAAAACAAAGAGGGTCAGGATTTTGCCCAATTGTGTAATAGGAGGAAATGGAATCTGAAACTCAAATTGATAATGACAGCCTTATTGAGCAGTTGTTAGCACATAAACGAAATATAAAAGTATTCACTTCTGCTGTATGGAATGATGACCTTTGAGCAACGTTTACACAGTTAAGATGAATCTACACGTAGTTCGTTAATACGCCTTCATTGTGTATTATTCAAACCTTTGTCAAATGTCAAACATATAATTTTAAAGAATTTTTCAATGCAGATGATTTAACATATATCTATTTAATTTCCGTACAAGATTTTTTATTCTTTGCAACTACATGGGCAAGACATGCAAGGGACAACGTTCTCTACCTCATTGAGTGGAGAAGTGGGGTTTTGTTAAACACGCACCTCTTGATTTGGGATCCCCTTTCTTTAACAGTGCTATTGCGACAGACGCATGTATTCAATACTAAGGTATGGGATCTATTCATAAAAAACGAGGTTAGCTTGTTACAAAATTCCCCAAAGTTAGTCATAAACATGACTCAACACAAATATTTGTGGAAGCAGTTTCAAACTACCGAAGAGATCAAAAACCAATAGTGAGGCATAGTGGCTACGTGGCCGGACTTTTCATGTCACAACATTGTCCATTTAATAGTTTATTTTAGGATTTAGCAGGAGAGCTACCCGAATATTTCAAAAATGGAACTGATGGATATTTTCCCCTTGATTGTTCTTCATATCCTCGGTAGTATTGCAACAACGAGTATAAGTCCTTAAAATCATGATATCAAGTCTGGTATTCGTGGCTGGGCGTCTACTTATTAAACCTGGGTTCAAATACGGGTTAGTTACTTCATGTTGGACTCTTTCTTCAAAGTATTCTGAAAGTGGATATAGATATCTATTATTATATTTCTATATATATAGATATATATATTATATATATATATATAATAGTCAAAAACGCCAAATGGGTGAATGATATATAATATATATATATATATAATATATATATATATATATATATAATATAAAGATCAGGAAGAGTACTCAAATACAGTGATGAAATATAGTGAAATAGTCAAATAGTCAGTACAAATGATGGAAAAAACAATTACAATTTTCCGCAAATACTGAAGTTTCGCATTTATTAGTTAATGCTCCTCAGGCAATGAGAATTAAAATTACAAATAACAAAATAAAAACAAACAAAATGCGTAAAGCCGCCGGGTGCGCACAACACGAATTTGCGTCGTAATCCACATTTAATAACCGCGCCCCCGCACGAGTTTATAATTACGTAGATGTTCATCACGTAGATGCTTACAGATTGCCACATTCACATCCTTTTGGGGTGACAATTTTATAAGCCGATTTTTCTGCGGCTATTCGTTTTGTTTTTGTACATCGATCCATTGATTTTCAAAATACGACCACTGAATTGAATATTTTTTGTGCCATTTTTATTCCAACACAAGTTCATATGTTTCAACCTGACAGGAAAATTGTCGAGTCTTGGGTCTCTATCTGTTTTGTTTGTGAACCCGTATTCTTGAATTTATTGCGTCACCGGTTTTTGGCATTAGTGTTCACCACAAGCCCCCCACTGCATGTCCTAACCATAAATTAATTTTCTTTCTGCTTTTAACATTCATGGTGTGCCTTGGAATGTCTTCTGGTTTTTGAAAACAAATGTTTCACATCATATATAATATATAATTATATATAATAATATATATTATATATTATATATCATATCTATATATACTATAATATAGTATATCCTCTACCCCTATATCGCACTTGGGAGACACTGATCCTTTGTTATGTACTAATGATTCCGTTTAGGGAGACATTTACTGTCTCCTAACGTTTCCTTTAAATTGCGGTTATTCGGCAAGATATTAATATTAATTATGCAAATGAAGGGTAATCCACTTAGAATAACAAGGATATGATATTAATTAATTAAATAACTATAAGAGCTCATTATAAGCTAATGAATTATTCAACTGTCTCCCTAATCTACCATTGTAGATTATATTATTATTATCCTACTGCCCTAACTCCATATTTGGAAAATATCCACGTTGAGGGAACCTGACGATTGAGATTATCGGTAGGGCGCCCCTACCCTGACTAAAATTTGTTGGTATTAGTCGTTTTTTTGGAACTAGCATTCTCAGCGAGACCGCTCCTCTAAGTCCACCGGCCACTTCCAGTTGAGACCAAGGAACGGTACTCTCTGGACTTATTTTTTTCTGAACTCTGGACTGAGCTTTTTTTCCACCCAAGGTTCGCTTAGTAGATCTAGAGTGATTTTTCGCTGCCCAATGAAAGTGGTCGCTAACTTGGAAAATCTCGCTGGCCGTGGCCCGGCTACGTGGACTTTTCACCCAAGAGTTGGTTAATAATCTAGAAAGATTTACCCCTGACCAGGGCGCGGTCGCTCTGGCACTTAAGTTCATTTTTGAAATTCTACCTGGCCGTGGCCCGGCAAGGTGCCTTTTCACTGCCGTAGCCTGCTAGGGTGACTTTTCACTGAAAGATCTAGGGCGACTTTCCTCCGCTGACCAAGGCATGCGTCCGCTCTGGACTAGTTCATTTTTTGAACGTCTACCTGCAACTCGGCCCGGCAAGGTGACTTTTTCCTGCCGTAGCCCGGCCAGGTGACTTTTTCACTGTCACTGAAGATCACTAAAAGATCTAGGGGCGACTTTCCGCTGACCACGGAAGCGGTCCGCTCTGTACTTTTTCATTTTTGAAAAGTCTACCTGCCGTGGCCCGGCAAGGTGACTTGTCACTGCGTAGCCCGGCTAGGTGACTTTTTCACTGACCGATCACTAAAAGATCTAGGAGGACTTTCGTCTCACCACCGGCCACTTCCAGGCGAAGACCAAGGCAGCGGTACTCTCTTGACTTATTTTTTTTCTGAACCCTCTGGACTTAGTTTTTTTGCCACCCAAGGTTTCGCTTAGAAGATCTAGAGTGATTTTCATCTGACGCAATGAAGTGGTCCGCTACTGAAAAATCTCGCTTGCCGTGGCCCGGCTACTTGACTTTTCAACCCCAAAGAGTTTTGGGTTAATAATCTAGAACGATTTACCCCGGACCAAGGCAGCGGTCCGCTCTGTGGACTTAGGTCTTTTTGAAAAGTCTACCTACGTGGCCCGGCAAGGTGACTTTTCAACTGCCGTAGCCCGCATGGACTTTTCCCTGAAAGATCTAGGGCGACTTTCCGCGACCAGGAAGCGGTCCGCTCTGGACTTAGTTTCATTTTTGAAAAGTCTTACTGCCGTGGGCCCGGCAAGGTGACGTTTCATTTGACTGCCGTAGCCCGGCTCGGTTACTTGTCACTGAACGATCACTAAAAGATCTAGGGTCTCTTTCCGCTCACCAAGGAAGCGGTCCGCGCTGAACTTAGTTCCATTTTTGAAAGTCGACCATTCCGTGGCCCGGCTTAAGGTGACTTTTCACTGCCGTAGCCCGGCTAGGTGACTTTTCACTGAAAGAAATCACTGAAAGATCTAGGCGACTTTCCGCTCACCAAGTAAGCGGTCCGCCTCTGGACTTAGTTCATGTTTTGAAAAGTCTACCCTGCCTGGCCCGGCTAGGTGACTTTCACTGCCTAGCCCGGCTAGGTGACTTTTCAACTGAAAGAATCACTAAAAGATTCTAGGGCGACTTTCCGCTGACCAAGTGAGCGGTCCGCTCTGGACTTAGTTTTTTTTTTTTTTTTCTGAAGATTTTTTTTATTTTTTTTATTTTTTTTCTGACTTAGTTTCATTTTTTGCATGTCCGAGATCACTTCCTACTATCGTATACGTTCTGGTCGCCGACCATACTCTATCCTTAGAGCAACTTCATAGCATGAGGCCCAGTACTTTAACCTGAACTTACTGTGCGAGTTTGCTTATCAGAAACTAGGCATGATACGCCCTCTTTAAAACATTAGATATGAAACCTAAAACCCCCAATCCTAAATAGGTTTTGCGGACCCCGGTAGGTAGCCAACGATTTATTATAAATCTACCGGGTCATTTCTTTGGGAATGAATTGGCTCCGACTCCCGCACATGTTCGGCCTACAATATAACTTGGTCCCAAACTCCCAACCCATGACCTCTAACCGGTCACAAAACCTCTGACGTTGACCCGGGCAAGTGAAACCCCTGACCTTGACCCACTCAACGACCCCTCACTTGACGGTAACTCCGGGGCGACCGCTCGCCTGTTAAGGCGCGTGCTGTTGTACCGTCCATGTTTGGCCTACCCACTACATTGAACCCGGTCCCGCACCCCTGACCTATGATCTCCCGGCTAACTGACCCCTCACTGGACGGTAACTAAGGGGCGCCCGCACGCCTGTTTAATGCGCGTGCTGTTTTACCTTAATGTTGGGGCCTATTGCAAGAATCTGTCCTAACCACTAACCCTTTATTCCTCGGTCGCAACCCCTGACCTTGACCCGGCTAACTGACCCTCACTTGACCGTAACTAAGGGGCGACCGCAAGCCTTTTAAGGCGCGTGCTGTTTTACCGTAATGTTGGGCCTATTGGCTGAATCTGTGCCACCACTAACTTTATTTACCCCGGTCGCAACCCCTGACCTGACCCGCTAACTGACCCCTCACTTGACCGTTAACTAGGGGCGGTCGCACGCCTGTTAAGACGCGTGCATTTTACCGTAATGTTTCGGCCTACAGGTACTATGTAATTAACCCTTTTGCTAACTTGATGGAATTTGTTTTTTTAATAATTTGTTCTGACAATGTAACTTGGTATTTGGCATTTGTGGGCAGAGGAATTGTGGTTTCTTTTCTTTCTTTTGAATTAAGGTGTCAACATCTGTTTATCACAGACATTGTCTGATAAGATTTAGTTGGTGTTGCTGGTAGTATTTCGGCTGAACTTCTGTGGTAGCAGTATCTCCAGGCTGCAAGTCTTGTATGGTAGCAGTATTTTTTGTATTTGGAACTGTTGGTTTGAACCACCGCCACCACGGCGCAGGGAACTATTTATCTGAGAGGATAGGGCCCCACCCCATTCATTTCCTTGCCGGGTACGGATCCAATACCGGTCGGAATGACGGCCTCCCATGTGTGGTTTTAGTGGCCAGTTCCAACAGTACAATGTAGGACTGCCCTTCTGTTGGGTAGCAGCAGTGGAAGCGATTGCGGTGGACTGGAGTGGTAGCAGTAGCTAGCTGAGAGATTGAAGTTACAATTCTGATGTTAAGTTTACTTGTAAGACAGCCGGCCGGTCGAGGGTTAGGGCAGATCAGCTTAAAGTAAAATGTCCGGTCAAGCCAAATAAAACAGAATGGTCTCTCTTAACTCGGCCCAACATCTTGTGTAACATTTTAAGCGATCTTAAATGTCAACGTCATATTTCAGTTGACTAATCGCTCGGCACAAACTGTATGCGTCGGCCTATAGTCAATGTTAAAACTACAGCGGTGCCAACAGGTGTTTTCGGCACAACGCTGCTGGCACGTTCAATGTCCCATTTGTTCGATTAAGTCGCGGGACAAAGTAGCAAGGCAGGTGCCCTATCATTCGGCACAACCTTGCCTTAGGCGTGGCCGTCTTTCGGTCAAATGGCTTGCGCAACATGCACGCTGTTTTTGGACCGCTAGGTGGTCGCTCATTCAAACTGTCAAATCTTATCAAGAGGAAGCGATGGTATACAAAAAAAAAACACTCCACACCCGACCGAGATTGCACCCCTCGCCACGTTCTGCACCGAAACTTCGTTCCCGCTTCGCCCTTCCTGAAGAAGCAGTCGTTCTTCCGAGTGTCTGGCATCTCCGACAGGGTTCCGGATGCCTCTTCCTCATATCACCAGCTCATGGCCCCGGCCTATTGGTTGAGGCATGTCCTTACTACAGTCGATAATGGTGGGGGGAACTGGCCGCCGGCCGAAACCGTCATGATCTCCTCGGCCAGTTGTGAAGGATAAACCTCGAATGACGATCAATTTTTTCATCGCCGGGTGTACCGCTCATTGTGGAAACGATTGTAACAAATCCAAGCATTGACCTGCTGATATTGACCAAGAAGTAAAGCACCTGCTTCCACCAGTGCTGACTCTTCCTCCACAGAAGTTGTAATGCACGTAACTGATCCTTTGTCAACAGCCGCTCCCTGTACGTGTGTATTCAACAATTACGGCGGAGCGGCGATAATGTACGCCTCTTTCTTAGAGCCTTTGGTGACCGCAAGCGCCGGCTGACTTCTCGGGATCATTTGAGCATCGCGTTACCCGTTATGCGCAGTTGAAACTAATGGCACCACCTTGATGTCATTCCACCAAGCGGATGAACGTTGTGGCGCCCCATTTTGTGCCGAACATAAAAAGTCCCACGCGGGGTCTTTCCAGGTTCTTGATGACATTGGCTCCGGGGTTAAGTTGCTGCTATCTTTTGAGAAGTCAATCGGCTGTCCCCGTGAATTCTCTTCATTCTCTTTCACGGCCCCGTATATAGGTATCGCGCTCCAACAGTTTCCTGGGCTAATAGATAGCATCCGTACAACTTGTCGCAGTAAATTTGAATGTGAACTTGTGTGGTGGACTCTCGTCACGTCCGAGCGCGAATATCCACGACTTTTTCCGCGCGTGTTTGAAGGTGCATACGCGATACAGTTGGCACATGTATCCGTGTCCCATTTCGCATATGCGTACATTCTGAAGGCTCCGGCGGTAGGTTTGGTCGGCATTCGATGGTTTGTCAGCCAACCGTAATGTGCCCCTGGTACGCACCAATGCTTCATCGAGAATAAGTTGCGGGATTGCAGTTACACTTCTCCTGGCAATTCCGCTAAACCACTTGTCCCAGGCGGACTGACTCTTAAAAAAAAAATCCGGCGGCTGCTTTCGGATGTAATTGAACTTATGCTCTTTTTCTTCTTTCTGAGTTTTCTTCTTTCCTCTGCAATTCATCTCTTTGGGTCGGTATTCGGATTCCTCACAAAGATGCTACAGCCAGGACGTCAAAACGCGTTTACCCATCGCATTGCAATCATCGGGTTTCGTAACCCGGTGGGTCCGACCAATAATCCTGGCGTTCGCCACGAATTAAGAACCCATCACCATATGGATACCAAACCACGCGCGGATTTTCGGCGGCCGATGTCATCTTTTCTCACCCTCTTTCTCTCAACCGGATTTTTGTCAGTCGGCGATCTCCTGAAGAGATTAGAGAGAAAAACTCCGCAAAATAGTCCAGGGGGACGCGTCTTTGGTAGCGTCAAAGGTCGTCCACTTCGGCAGTGTACCGCCGAACACGTGTCGTCGCACCGGGGTCAATTGTGGCGTCCATCTCCGAGATCGTCCTGAGAAGGGTCCTGCAAGTCCATCGGTCCTCGCTTCGGGTCTTTTTCTGCCTCGTCTATGTACTCTGCACCCTTCTGTCGCGTGGGCTGGCTTGGCGGGAATAATCAATAAATAAAAACCCTACTCCTATAGGCTCATCAATGTCCCTGGCTCAAGTCGGTACCAGCGTTGTGTCCGCGTCAGGAAGCGCAGCTTCATCACGGGTTGCACCATGTCATCGGGCACGAATCTGGGGTTACAACGCGGAGTTGCTCCGACCTTGGCAGAATAGCCTTGCCCGATGAGCTTGAATGCAACCGGGCCCGTCCCCCCCCGGCTCCTTAGCCTTCTTTGGCTTTGGTATTGGCACAGCGGCTCGGGGAAGAGCGCCGGCTCCGCAGATGAAGTGGATGCGCCGAGTCTGCTGCGCGCTTGCTTGCCCTAACCCGCCTCGTTTCGGGCAAGATTTCAGGGCGGTCGGCGTCTTTTGCTGCCGCACCTTCCCTGGTCTCCCCCCCGCTTCGTAGGCTTTATTTCCAGCCTTCTTCATCTTTCTTTTTACATTCTTTTTACAAACCACCAGGTAAGCGTTCCTCGGTGGAGGACTCTGAAAGTGCTTGTGTCGTGTCCCTTGCTAGACTGATACAGATGGCTGGCGATCGCTCCTTTATACCTTTTTTTTTCCCTCCACGAATCATCACGTGCCCACGTACCCGGGACGGTATCACGTGACAAAAGGTATCGAAGAAGAAAAAGAACAAAAAAATAATTTACCTTGATGGGACCGCACCTGGAAATCCGGACGAATCCTAGCGGTTGGTTTGGTGTAGCGTCGCGTCTGGTCTTCGGTCCAGCGTCCTATCCACTGAGCCCTCTGATACTTACCTGAAAAAAAACCGATTGGCATTTTTTAATCTAATACCTTGGAATCAAGGTACCGGAAGTACCGGTCACGTGATGGAAACGGTTCTTTTCCCCGTCCAAAATTTCTCCCAACGTGCTGGAAACGATCTTTTTCCCACCACCAAAATTTCTCCCACAGTGACTACTTGCGGTGAAATTCAGATGGCGGCCTGCCTTTTCAGTAAATAAAGTGACTGAAACGGATCTTTTCACCACCCAAATTTCTCCCAAAGTGACTATTGCGGTGAAATTCCGATGCGGAGCCATGCCTTTCAAGTAAAATTCAGATGCTGCGGCCCTTTCATCAACCAAAATCCAATTTTTTAAAGATTTACAAATATCTGATTTGAAAAATGGAAAAAGACCTCTTTCGAAAAATTGACTGTCACTTTGAAAAAACGACTAAGTTCAGAGCGGACTACTGCATCGGTCTTTAGCGGGAAATTGGCCCTAGATCCAACAGCCATAGTTTAGTGAAAAAACCTAAGTCCAGAGCGGTCGGCTTCCTTGATCTTTAGTCGGAAATCGCGGCTACAGCGGTAACTGGTCCGCTCCGGATTTTTGAAAAATACTAAGTCCAGAGCGGGACCACTGCCTCGTATTTAGAGGGAAATTTGCCCTAGATCCAACATCCTAGTTTAAGGGTGAAAAAACAAAACAACTAAGTCCGAGCGGTCGGCTTCCTGATACTTTCGCCGAAATCGCGCTACACATGCGTGTACTGGTCCGCTCGCGGACTTTTGAAAAAATCACTAAGTCCATATCGGACCACTGCCGTCGGAGTTGGGTGTGAGCGGGGAATTTCCCTAGATCCACAGCCATAGTTAAGGGTGAAAAAAAAACTCTAAAGTCCAGAGCGGTAAGGAAAAAAAAAAACTAATTCTCAGAGCGTAGGCTTCCAATGCCAGCCGAAAATCGCGGATACATGCGTGTAACTGGTCCTCTCCGGACATTTCAATGTTTCAAAGCCCCACTGCAATGGCTCGACTTATAGTTATACGTTCTGGTCCCCGAGCCAGGCCCCACCGCTTGCAGGCCCTTTTTGGGCCTCTGCGCATCTACAAGTTTTTGTACACCTCATGTAACGCTACGAAAGCGTCCCTAGATCAAAGCCAGATTTCGCAGACGGCCCCCGTCCCTTTTTAGCTCTCTCCAGCGGAGAGCCTCTATCGGTAAAATCCATCTAGTGGAAAACGCCCCGTCTGCCGGCTAGAAAAATGTTGGCTGCAAAACACTCTAGCCGCTCAGAAAACAAAACCACGACCCCGGGCCCGTACACACGATTATACGCCTCCTATATTATACGTTCTGGTCCCTCGACCAATTGGGCTCCCAATTGGCACTTTTATTTCTACCGCGTCACCCTGAACCACATCCGACCAGTGGTGGGTCCTGCGATCAAAAACCAGGCAGGCCCGGCACTCTTTCATACATGATTTTTTTGTCCCCTTCAAACCCTATTTTAAGTTGGTTTTTGCGGAAACCGGAATGTGGGCCAACATTTTTGTTAGTAAGCTCCGGGTGATTCCCCCCGGCGACAGAAGTGGTGGAATACCCTCAACGATCCAACCCAAACTTAGCCGGGCCAGGCCGTGAAAAGTCACCTAGCGGGCCACGGCAGGTAACTTTCAAAATGAACTAAGTCCAGTGCAGACCGCGTCGGGCCCCGGCAGTGACAAGTCACCTAGCCGGGCCAACGGCAAGTGAAAAGTCACCTAGCCGGGCCCCACGGCAGTATACCTTTTCAAAAATGAAGCTAAGAAAGTCCAGAGCGGACCGCTTCCATGGTCGCGGAGTCGCCCTGATCTTTTTAGTGATCTTTCAGTTGAAAAGTTCCCCTACTGGCCACAGCGGAAAATCACCTACTTATGGGGCCGGACCACCCGTAGAGTCCGCAAGAAAACGTTGGCCACCGTTCGGTTTCCAAGGAACCTAGGTAGATAAGGTGTGGGAAGGGTTCATATCTAATGTTTTTAGAGAGTGCGTATCATGCCTAGTTTCACTCAGCCTCGCCAACAGTAGTTGAGGTTTAAGTACTTGGGCCATCGCCATGAAGTTGCTCTAAGGACAGTGCGTGGTTCGCGACCAGATCGTATACTATAGGAGGGTAGTGCATCTCGGACCTTTTCAAAATGAACTAAGGAACTAAGTCCAGACAAAAAAACTCAGTCCATAGTTCAAAAAAAACTAAGTCCCATGGAGCGGACCGCCTTCTTTGTCAGCGGCAAGTCGCCCTAGATCTTTTAGTAGATCTTTCATTGAAAAGGCACCTAGCCGGGCCACGGCAGTGAAATCACTTAGTAGCCGGCCACGGCAGGTAGACTTTCAAAAATGAACTAAGTCCAAGGCGGACCGCTTCCATGTGCAGCGGAAAGTCGCCCTAGATCTTTTCGTGATCTTTTCAGTGAACAGGCACCTAGCCGGGGCCCGGCAGTGAAAAGTCACTTAGCCGGGCCACGCAGATGTAGCTTTTCAAAACTAACTAATTCCAGAGGCGTACCAGCTTCCTTGTGCAGCGGGAAGTCGCCCGAGATCTTTTGGTGATTTTTCAGTGAAAGGGCACCTAGCCGGGCCACGGCAGTGAAAAGTCACTTAGCCGGGCACGGCAGTAGACTTTTCAAAATGACTAAGTCCAGAGCGACCGCTTCCATTTCCAGGCGAAGTCGCCCTAGATCTTTTAGTGATCTTTCAGTGACAGGCACTACCGGGCCCACGGCAGGTAGCACTTTCAAATATGAACTAACTCCAGAGCTGACCGCTTCTATGGTCAGCCGAAAGTCGCCCTAGATTTTTAGGTGATTTTTTTCCAGTGAAAAGGCACTAGCCGGGCCACGGCAGTGAAAAGTCACTTAGCCGGGCCACGGCAGTAGACTTTTCAAAATTACTAAGTCCATAGCGGAGACCGCTTCCTGGTCCCAGCGGAAGTCGCCCTAGAATCTTTTAGTGATCTTTCAGTGAAAAGTCACCTTAGCCGGCTAACGGCAGCGATATTTTTGCAGTAGCGGACCCCTCCATTGGTCAGCTAAAAATCACTCTAGATCTACTATCGAACGTTGGTTGAAAAAAACTTATCCAGAGTTCAGAAAAAAAACTAATCAGAGCGGAACCGCTTCCTTTCAGCGGAAAGTCGCCCTAGATCTTTGGTGAAAAAGTCCACCTAGCCCGGCCACGGTATGTAGACTTTTAAAAATAAACTAGTCATAGCGTAACCACTTCCTTAGTATTTACCTGAAAGTGCCGATAGACTTAAGAGTTGTGGGGTGGTTGGCTGAAACTTTCGGCCTGTTACGGATGGTTGGATGGCCGCGATGGAATCGACTGAAATGGAGATTTTGCAAATTTGAAAAGTGGGGTAAAAGTGGGTTTTCGTGATTGAAGGGATATATATATACATATATATATTTATATCTATAATATATATATATATATATAAATATATATATATATATATATATATTCTAACCTATATATTAAATAAACACCAGGGAATTTAAAACATGACCGGTTTCTTTACACATCTGATGAATTCTATATATATATATAGCTAAACAAATTTTATATTTCCATCTATGATATTAAATTCTCCTTTACCATGCATAAGAATCGTTACGGATTTAATAGATGGGACAATATTAACAGGATCTATTGACACACTTGAACTCGTCCAGATACCCTTAGAAAATATAGGGAAACCCGTAGCGTTTAGATTTTGATCCCGTAGAACAAAAGGTATATTGGACAGATACAACATAAAACCATTAGCAGAGCTTTCTTAAATGGGACTGGACAAGAATTGGTGATGTCGATGGCAGTTCTGACAGGTAAGAATAATACGAGTTTAAGCGTTATGGTAAGGTTTTTGTTGTTTTTGTTCTACAAGATAGTAGTATAGTGTTAAAGCAACAAAATCCAGCAGACACTGGTCTAATTACTTTGTACAGGCCCTACAAAGATGAACGATATAGTACTGTTAGAAGTTTTAAGAAAAATCTCAAAACTCATTTGTATTGATTTATCGGTTTTTGTATTTCTCACTTTTGCTGTTCTTAGCTATTTTCTGTGTAAGGTTTATTAGGCCTCTTATTTCAGTTGACAATGCGCTGATCCCTTAACCCTCGTCTTACCAAGGGGGTGGGGTGGTCCCCCCCCCCCGTGAACTTCGCTCCGGTGCGCTAAAATGCCCAAAACTTTCATTAAAAGTTTCTAGGTAATCATTCTCTCATCCTTTCTGGTCATTTTAGCGAATAAAACGTGAAGGTAGCACCTTCACCGGGGTTAGGGTATGCCGTCAAAGTCGAAGGGTAAGAGGGGTGGTTGGCACCCAAGGATATTTTATGGTGCATTTTTTAAAAGATATTATGCACAGTGTGGCTCTAAAACTCTATGTTTATTTAAAACTAGCCAATTGCCATCATTTGGAGTTGAATACTACATAAAAATCCGATATTCCTACGTTTATTAGTGCAAAATTGGATTTTCGCCTATTTTCCGTGGAAAATACTAATTTTACCGACTCGTGGATTTTATGACGTCATTGTGACGCCATACTAGGTATGTTGGTACTTATTTTGGTATCAATGGAAAGAAGAGGATCATAGCTATCCACTGGTATCGAAATCATAAGCATCGGGCGCTTTATAACGAATTCTCGATGGGGTGGTAACCACCCCCCTCCCTTGGTAAACCGTGTTACAAAAAGAGGCTTGGTAAGACGAGGGTTAAGGAACTGACTATTTGTAGACCGGTTGTGTGAATATTCCTGTATTTACAACGGCTTATGTATAAGCGTTTGCTCCAAGTTTTTCTTTTATCGGAAACTAGATTGATGACTATATAAAATGTTATTATCTCATAAGTATTACTCTAATTGCACGCATACAGCTTTTTCAAGAATTAAAAAAAAATACTGAGAATACTAATATGTCTATAATTGCCCACTTCTAATCTATTGTTTTTCTTAAAAAGTGGAACAACTTTACCACGTTTAACCTCACCAGGAACAAAATTGGTTTAGATAGATAAATTAACCAATTTTTCCGGAATATTATCAAGCCCTGTACTCTTAACCGCCTTCAGTTCCTTGTTCCTTATGAAATCTTCACCAACTTACCTCATTCTAAACTGGCCAGGAATAACAACCTTGTCATTGTAATATTTTCTGAATTGGACACTGTCAGTACCAAAAACATTGAGACTAGGAGGAAGTGAAATAGCAACATTGGTACTGAAGAAATTATTACAATGGGAGGTAATGTTTATTTTAGCATCAAAACAACTTGTGCCATTAATGTTTAGAGTAACACTAGGAGAAATGTTGCTCTTTGATCAAGTTTCTCAAGGTGATTCCAGAGTTTCTTAGGGTTTCCCAGGGTTATTTTAGAAGTATTACGTGATTTAGCAATGTTTAATATCACGTTGGATCTGATTCCTTAATTTAGAGTAACTACTATATAAATCAGGATCACGATTGTTTCCCTTGAATTAACGGAATAACTTATCCCTAGGAATAATACTGTATAAAGAATCTCCCCATTCATCCACACTCAGTAGATTTTTAAACGAAGACGTTTTACAGGCACGAATACTAGTAAAAAAAATCTGCTAAAATGCGCCAAGGCAGTATTTACGCGAACTAGTGCCATTGGACCAGTCAGTTTCCCGCAAAACACCATTATGATAAGAACATCAGGACTGTCATTTTTAAAAGTAAGCTAACATCAATAGTTTTGTGAATACCATAAGATGTTTTGAAACATTTTCTGGTACAGAAAATGTACACCTTTAGGCATATTATTTTCAACACGGAATTCCGATATTTTTTCTCATCGTAAAATTTAAACAAAATAAAGAGTTATGAGATAAAACCGACATATTCTGCAAAGTGGAGTTGAACCACTGTTAACCAGTTGTAATCCAATTATTGGTTTTGTTATAGTTCCAGAAGGGATTGCAATCGACGTTGAAAACAGACACCTCTACTGGACAGATGCGGGATTACGCAAAATCGAAAGAGCAAATCTTGATGGAAGTGGCCGAAAGATCATCGTAGAAGAAAATATAGATCAGCCCAGGGCCATTGCGGTTCACTCGACAGAGAGGTAAGGTTTACCTTTAAAAGCAAACAGACCCTTTGTGCCGTGATTTTATTGCCGTTGTAATCCAAATGCGAGTCCCCTGTGCATGAGAGTGTCTTAAATAGGTACCATGTCAACATATGCGGAATAAACTGTGACCTTATAGACGAGGTTATAAGGTATATTGCTGAAATAAACGATGCGTGCAGTAAATAAAGGTAGAACACCCAGTCAGAGGGACAATAAATTTCATGACACATGGGCTAATTTATTCCAGTTCACTGGATCCACAAAATAGTTCACTGCAGAAGACTTTAACAGCTGGACCCGATAGTTAGCCCTTTGGGCTAGCCGCCATAATTAAACTATATCATTCGTACCTACTCCGGATCATGTGCTTTATTCCATTAAAACACACGATTAGGTGAGAATGGTTTAATGGTATACATATAAAATTAAAAAAAAAAACGTTCCTCGGAAAGCACATGTCGTCTGCTTTTGTGATTGGCAACATTATGTTTATTAGTATAAGAATGCCCATTGCTCATGTGACCTTCGACCCCATGCACATACAAACAGGCACACACACGCATACTCTCAAAGCATTCCGTATGTGGTGGACCAATTCTGAGTCTGACCAGAATGGAGGCACAAGTATCCTTAACCCTCGTCCAACCAAGAGTTTTTTCTTCTACATTCACCGCGATTGTTTTCGTAATTAAGAGGCAAACATCATCTTGTTTGGTATCAGTATGTACTAGCCAGTTTTTATACAGCGCCGGATCCCCGTAAAGCGCGGTTGACAATTATTATTATTACATCGCCTTCAAGAAATCGTCACAATCATTTCGCTTCATTTAGGTGGCTGCTCAAAGACATGCCTTACAACTTTACAAGCGCACAAGCCTATCAGCAGTTAGATTGTTATAGACCAGTTAACATCCTACGTCACTTCTTTTGTTGCCTGCGAATCCATTCCTGCGAATCGTTATGGCCCATAGTATTAAAATCTCCAAAATCAGGTTTTTCCGCCCTTCATTCAAGCAAAAATTTGTCTTTATTTAGCACTGATTGGTGCCAAAGTAAGCATAACATGTAATAAGAAAAAAATACAAATATTGTCAGTATTTGATTACAGCAGCATCATAATTACGTAAGTAAGATTTTTGACATTGTACAACCAAGTAAGTATAGCAGGTGGCACCACACCCCCCCGTCCCATACCTTCCGACTTTCAGGACACCCTGACTTCCTGAGGTAGTACCTCCTTTTTCGCTAAATGACCGCAATAGCCATATGGGGTTAGACAAAATAACAAGCTGCATAACACGGTAGTCCATTCAAAGGGAGAAGACAAAACCCTGTGTAAAATGTAAATTTGATAAATTATTAACATACAAACCTGTCTGTATGCCCCAAATAAAACTTGCACATTTTCTTAAAATGAATAAAATCTCACCCAGCAATTTCTCTTTCATAAGATCATGACCAAGGGGATATGTATAAACCAATAACTAAAGTTTTCTCGGAAATGCCGGGTAAATTGAAATAAAATGAAGTTAAGCAATGAGTTTAACGGATTTTAATATCTCACAAAGTTTGTTAGGTCAAAAAAAACATCTTGCCGCACATCTGGCATGATGTTTGTTTGTCTTTCTTCCTTTTTGCGAATAAATAATGAAAACATGTAACAAGTTCATTTGAAATGAACACCGCCCTATAAGAGCTCAATATTGATTTTATTGCGAATGCCGGATAGAGTATTTTGTGGTGCTTACGTCATTAAAACAGACTTCGTCTAAATCGAGAATTGTGTAACCCCTAGTCGATTAAGCCGCCAGACAATATAACAATGGTTCTGCACTCCAGATAAAGGATCGAATTGTTTTTTCTACACAGCAAACACCGGGCGGGTAATTGAATATCTTTAGCTTTAGCGTCTAGCGTATCTATTGGTCACTGATATTGGGGGAAATAAATTGAATGACATTTTATTCATTTCAAAAGTTTTATTTGGGGCACACAGATAGTTATCTGATTTTAATACTTGGTTATGAATTTACGCTTGGTTTTGCCTTTCTCCCTTGATGGGGATTACGAATCGACAGGGCAGAAGGGCATGGCCCATACCCTACAAAGGGTGAACTTACAAATAAAAACCGTAGAATCATATTCGTTCGTTTGTCGTTTTTGTGCGGCTGACTATGGTTAAAGGCGGACTCAGATTCCTAGGGATGACGCCCTTACAATGCTTATCCACATACACTCACTGTGTGACTAGCTAAACTCAAGTCCATGTCCTTCACACAGAAAATCACAATTTTTTATTCTAATATTCTTGAACCGTTGTAGAAGTATTTAATGGTCCCTCGTAACTCATAGTCCCGGAACAATGGTGAAAACAATAGGGTCCAATCGATTCAGTTTACGCTTCACGCAACATTAGTTTCAGTTCACGCTTTATTCCGTAAACGCCGACTATATCTGCTTTCAGTCACACAGGAAAAAGTTGTTGACCAGTATCAATGGTCTAAGTTAAATGTAAACTGCATCTTTCTTTCTTCCCTCCTTTTTCCGTGTCTCTCTCCCTATTTCTTTCTTGTTTCTTTATTTGATTGTTTTCGTGTGTTGTTTATTCATTTTTAAGACACTTGTACTGGGCGGATTGGGGAGCAGACGCGAAGATTGAAAGAGCCAATGTAAATGGTAGTGAACGAATCATCCTCGTTGACACGGAAATACAAAATCCAAATGGCATAACTATCGACTATACAGGTATGGAAAAAGGGAGATACAAATATGAAATTCAAAATTATCTAGGTCCAAAACCAAAAAAGCGAACTTTAATCTTATATTCTTATTATATCATTATTATTTCCACCTACACTAAATACTGAAATGCCATTTCTTTTTAATGTCGACTGAATTTGTGTTTTAGGTCGACGATTGTATTGGTGTGATGCGTTCTGAACAGAATTGAAAATGGATATACCTAGATGGTTCAAACAGAACCGCCCTTTTGCATTCACTTACCCAAGACATTCATCCATTTGATATTGCCATATTCAAGGACGCCATCTATTGGTCTGATTGGACATTATCTAAGTTAGTCAAAATGGATAGACACGCCATAGGACAAGCGTCGAAAGTCGTAGGACCAGCTGTGTTTCGCCAAGCAGGAGGTTTACATATACAACAAGGTATAAATAAGTGTTAGTTGTAAGCGTGGAAGCGGGAATTCAGTTCAAATGTATTGCTTTTAAAAAGGGAGGAGAATGTATAATTAGTACATAATAGGCCTATTGGTTACACATGTACGCTTGGCGAAGAATATGCGGATGAAAAGATTTGGTACAATATGACTGTCAGTGCTAAATCTCCTCAGGCAGATAAGGATTTCAAATTCTATATCAGTCTTCCAGTTGCTAAGTGTATATTAAATTTTCATACTGTGGACAGAACGGCCGAATCATGATCTGAATTTTGTGGGTTCGAATCTCGCTGTGGCCAACCTGTCGTGCCCTTGGACAGGGACTCTTTATCTCACTTTTCTCTCTCCCATTTTTTCTACCACCCAAGTGCAAAACAGGAAACTGTTGGGGAAAAGTGTTCTCTTAACCGGCATACGCAATGATTCTGACTCTTTGGCTGGGACGGTAATAAATTCCAATTAAGTGCTTTGATCAAATGTTATTAAGGCGCTATATAAACACAAACAAATACTCTATATTTAATTTTCATTTTCAAACACGTTAAGATGATTCTTTATTGATTTTCCACTTTTAATGATACCAATGATGTGAACAAATCACAAACGTTTGCCATATTAACGCCAATTGTATAAACACCCCAGGAAGTTACTATTGTCAGTGTAAAGCTGGATATATTAGAGACGGGCAAGGCCAGTTTTGTCCAGGTAGGTTGTTAGCATTCTTTGATCATATTCGTGAAACAAAATTCATTTTATATAGCCTAATCATACATTACTGATTGATTATTTGCAAACATGATTGAAATGCTAATAGGGATGCTAGCTCACCGCCTTTTGCATTTCAATGTCAAGACTAACATTTGAACTATTAAAGGTTGCAAAATTGAATTTGTCATCTCACAAAACATATAATTAGACACTTACATCTTTAAATAAATGGGTTTATATTAACTATTTGACCTTGACAGAAGTGCATTGACCTTTGAACATTTTTGGCCATAGCGTCCTCAATTGAGTTCGGATCTATACACACTATACATTTTTTGATTCCCGTCTGATACGGCGAAGTATTTGACCTGCATATAATCAATTGCGACCAGTTCTCAATTTTTTAAACCACCGCCGTGTTAACTTTGTTTGTCCCTTCCCAAAATCCGGAACATTGAGCGCAAGCCCCAGTCACAACCTTCAACAATATCAGAAGAGGGTCTCCAAACGTCCTTTCAATCTTGTCTCCAGATTTGGTCCCTGGATCTACAGGCTGGTCTTCTACTATCACGTTTGTCAAACTTTTACTAATATTTATTTTACGTAAAAGCACATGATCGTCCCTATAATAATCATCATCGCTGTTAAAGGGCGTGTCCGATCGTCCTTGGGACCCCCTGCTTTCACCCGGAAGTATTACGATTTCATATCAGATGAAAGTCCGTATTTTTCTCATTGTCGTCCTGAAATTTGAGCCACCTCCCCCCGAAAAAAAATAAACATTTAATTCCAAGGTTAACGACTTTTATTAGCACAGTAAATTGAATAGGGCTTTGCAACATGCTTATGCGTCTACCATCAAAACGCAAAGTTGTTTTCCGATCTGTACTTGATGGGGTGTATGTGCAAGTGCCAGGGCTCTCATATCAAGTACAGAACACATACACATAAATCGGAACACCCACCGTTAATAAAGGAAAGCGATCTGAATTTACCTACATACCAAATTGAACAATGAATTGATCAATTTAATTTTGATTAAAGTTATCCACATTCACTTCCAGATTGTCCATCGCTTGCATACATGAAGTAAGAGCAACAGCTCTTCAATTTGTAATCAAAGATCATGAAAAAATTGTTTAAAACTTTGTTAAACTTTTGCAGTGTTTACGATGTCTCGTGACGCCAATGGTTCGAAATACCCTTTAAAACACAAATTAACCTTGTGCACACATAATCTAATTTATAATATAACCCTAATTTTAAATATTATTGTAAGCAATTGATTGGTTCAAATAACGTGGAATGTCCAAAACACCATAATAATACCCCTTTGGTATAACAAAATATCATCACTGGCACTGCACCAATCTAAACCATCTCTGGAAATAAAATTTTGGCTGGCCAAAGTCTGTTTTTCCTGTATCTCTTTTATATACTACTCCCCGCCTAAAAAAATCCAAACGATGTTGAAATGGCATCAACGTGCTCAAACTTTCTTTCATTCAAATGACGCGCGCCAAGCCAGCTGGATAACTCTCTCAAACTTCCACATCATGCTTCGTTATCATCATTAAAATTACGACAACGGACACTAGCAAAACACAATTACTACCGACACGCTCCTTGCATTTATTATTATATATCACCTACCTTATACCTACCTACACCTATTAATACAGTAATTAATATCGTTCGGATTTTTTAGGCGGGAGTAATATTATTTCACAACCGGTTTTTTTCACATCTAAAGCAACGTCAGTTCAACATCATCATGCATAAACCTAACTTAACAATAAATAAAATCACTGATTTCATCATCTTCCGTAAATGAACACATGGTAAACTATCTATTTTGCAATCTGTTTTCAACAACAACAGGAAACCCCACTGATCTCTATACAATGGATTGGCCTTGGGCTTCGTAATTGAGGCACTGACCGCCCTATTGGTCCTCCAAATGAACCCAATCAGGTGGTTAAGAGCCGTCATCATACAAAATTTGGTTCTCCCATGGAAATGTGGATAAGCGACATAACAGACTACAGACTCGAGCCAATTCAGTGATCTCATTGTTATTTGCGCGGATGGGATGGCATGTCTCTAAAACGTTCACACCGGGAACAACTTCTGTTAACACTGGGTGTCTCTGGAATGCTATTGTGTTCGGTAGACAATGATGTCCCGCCCGTTGCTTTGCTCCATTCATCTAATTATAACATTACTGTTGTGTAAGCCAATCCATTGTATAGAGATCATGGGAAAACTCCAGGATTAATTTAAGGTCCTTAGCTTAACCTAGCATGATGTCATACAGTACATGTTTAACAACGACCTACACCAGCTCAATATAGCACAAGGGATTCTTAGTCTATCCATAATAAATAATTTTGTCCCCGTGAGAAATCATCTCTCTAGTTTACTGAGAAATAACATAAAATGATCTTTTAATTAACAACTGAGGATATTATAAGAGTAGTATGTACGGTGTCCCACGGACGTCAATTTTGCGCATGAAATTTAATTTTGCGCATGTTATTTCTACTTTTGCAAAAAAATTGTAGTTTGGGAAAAATATTTGCAAAAATATTTCAATTTTTGCAAATATGTCAGAGTTTTTGCACAAATTTTCAGAGTTTTGCAAAAATCTTTCAGAGTTTTGCAAAATATTTCAGAGTTTTGCAAAAAATTTCAGAGTTTTGCAAAAATATTTCAGAGTTTTGCAAAACATTCAGGAGTTTTGCAAACCTCATTTTGCAAAAAAATAGTTTGTTGCAGAATATTTTATAGTTTTGCGAAAGGTAGTAATATTTTGAAATAATTTTACTACTTTTGCGAAAATATATGACAGTTTTGCAAGAATTTTCTAGTTTTGCCGCAAAATAAAGCAGAATTTTTGCAAAAATTTTCATGATTTTTGCAACAAAAATTTGATAATTTTGCGAGAAATTTTCCGATCGTATCGGAGACAGTCGCAGCTTTTCGGGCCTTTCCGAATACGGAAAAACCTGAAATTGGAACCGGCGCGAAACTACGATCTATGTTTAACCACCATGTCAACTCCCCAATACTGGCATGCTGGAGTGTGTCAAATGGCCTCACCATGTAACATTTAAGCAAGAAGTAAACCAAAATGGAAGCATTTATCGTCTGACAAATTGCGTCACCCTGAAGCCAAATGAAGCGTGGTAAAGTAACTTAGAATATTATATTGGGGGAAAGTAAGGTATAACACTTCAGTCACTAGTCTAACATACCTTTCAGAACGAAGCCTGTACTGTATAATAATATATATGATGCAGGTGAACATGAAAAGCGAGCGCTCATATTCACTTTTATTCTGTCATATTTGCCATAGAAAAATGTACGCAAGAATTCCCTAAATTACGTTAAATAAAATCCCACATCTCCCCAAATCCCGCAATCCTTTCCGGCCCCGAGTTTAAGTCGTATTCTTTCGACTTCCCCTCCTAGCCGAATAGTATGACAGCTTTGGTAAAAGAATAGGGACGGCGGGTCTCAAATAGGTCGTCTGATGTACGTGATGGTTCCCGAATCATTTCTGAAATGCAAAATTTTCAGTTTCCGGTTACATGCTTAACCTGAAAATGTAATTCTGAGTCAGCAATAACAATATAAAAGAAATGTAAAAATAATTCCATGTTAACATGGTCATTGTCTCATCCCCCTGGACTATTTTTGCAAACTCTGAAATATCATTTTTGCAAAACTCTAAATATTTTTGCAAAATTCTGAAATATTTTTGCAAAACATAAAAATATTTTTGCAAAACTATAAATCTTGTTGCAAATATTTTTCCAAAACTAACAATTTTTTTGCAAAAGTAGACATATGCGCAAATTAAAATTTTCATGCAAATTGGCGTCCCGTGGGACAACCGTAATTATGACCATAAAAATATATACCATTCCGCTTAATCATCGCTTAACTTACACATTTATCATAAATCTTCCATAACCCTAACATAATTTAGATTCTACCACGAATACTATATCAAATACACCGGCCCACCGTAGGGCCAAAAAGGATGTCTCAGCTCTTTTGGCTAAAACCCTATGTGCTGTTTTTTTTTAAGCAAAGTTCCTGCCATCAACTTCGAAACGAGTAACCCAAATTAACTTGGCATACAAGTTTAAAATTAAAACAGAAACATGCTAATGTTATCGTTAACATAAAACATACAACTTTATTCAAAGAAACAAACACTAGGTACTAATAAATATTGTTATTCATATGCTTATTGTTTGGTTCTGACATTAGATATTGACGAATGCGAAGTTCCCCGTGTCAAATGGCGGTACGGACTAACTTGAGAACAACTTCCAATGCACTGCAGTGCTGGCTATAGCGGCATTACATGCGATACGGGTAATTTATAATTCCCACCTAAACTTGTATATTTTATTTTCGGTACTAGGGTTTTTTTTTTTCAAAAGCGGATTGAGGAACTATTCTGAAAATTATTGCCCCTGATTTAAGGAAAAAAACTACACCTAAAGTTTTGAATTTGCCCGCAGAATAATTGGCATATTTTGAGGCTGATAAAATACATTACGTTAACTGTGTCATCTCTTATTTTGCTGTTACGAAGTTGATATGAGTTTTACCATTGCCGAACATGCTTATATTTCCTTCGGTTCTTCGACCGCTTTACTGAAAGATACGATAAATCCATGAACTATGAGAAATTCATGAACAAGTCAAAAAAAGATCTCTTGTTGCGGGACGATAAATGTTTTACATAACGTGCGATAGTTTCTCTGCAATGTTCGAGGTCCTCACATTCTAGAAGCTCACAAAACACAACAAACACGTATACAAGCTAAAAGTCATTACGCATTGGTCACAATGCATTGCTACGAAAGCAACGCTTGCGTTTAGACAAGTAACGGAACAAGGCGGTTTGCTTTAATTGCAACGCATTGCTTTTCACTTTCCCTGATTGGTTTGAAACACGTTGCTTTAATTAGTAACGCGTTGCTTTCAATTAGCTAATAAAAGCAACGCCACTGCACACCGTAAGACTTGCCGTGATTACAGGAAAGACTCAACATTTCATAAAACCTAATACGGCAACAATAACTGCGTTTGGGAGTAAACTCTCACTCTCATCGTAGAACTATCACATCGTTGATTCACTTTGGTATTACTATGTGGCCGCCCTGGCGTGATGTATTTGTTCAACATTTTTCCTGTTCACGTTCTTTTTCTCATCTTATTGTTTTAGATATTAATGAATTTGAACCCAATCCTTGCAAAAACGATGGCGTGTGTATTAATCAAGTCAATACATTCGATTGCGCATGTCTTAACGGATTTAAAGGAGACCTATGTGAAATTTGTAAGTTTATTTCTTATAAATGTATAAATAAATAATAAAAGTCGACATTTATCTAGCGCTCAATGGATGATATCCCTAAAAGCTGTCCTTGGAGAGTTATATTAAAGGTGCAACGAGAGGTTTTTTGCACATATCAGGTGTACCTAAAAATCAGAAGCAAGCAACTGTTTTTGCCCTGATGTAAAAAGCTTTCCATCAAAATAATCCCCAACTGAAAGGATTAAGTCTGATCTGAGAATGTTCTTGATACAAAATTGTGAAATTTTCTAAATTTGTATAGGAGCAAATACAAAATGCAGCCAATGTTTTATATTGAAATATAAGCAAATCAAAATCACATTTTTTCTCTCTTTTAAGACACTTTTGTAGCTAAATACAAGGTAAGAAATGTATTGAGTGTCTAATCTATAGGAAATGTGGGTGCCACAAATCTCTCGTTGCACGTTTTAAGGCTGACTCAGAGATTTCCCGAAGAGGGTGCTCTCAATTTTCAAACAAATCGTTTTTTGCATATACATAATGCTTGTCCATATATTAATCATTGTGTTAAATAACTATGTTCAAATCGAAGCCCTTCATATAAAAATATTACAACTTTGTTATAAAATTCCGGATCCGGAATTTTTGTTTTACACGGTATCCTATGGCACTGTTACGCGCTATGCATAAATGTTCACTGCATGAAAAGCGGAAAATCCGATTCATCTCTAACTTTGAAATTAAACATTTTAGGTGGCTATCTTTAGTTCTAGATGACTATTTTATACACAAAAAAATCAAAATCTATGAGTGAGCCTTTAATGTTGTAGTTAATGTAAATTTCAAAATTATTATTATTATCTCACAGCAGCCGACAACTTCCCGCTGAGCTATTGTTATGAGTGTCATTGTTCAAATAAGAGTCTCTTCAACAGACTTTAGTAGGCGTCTGTGGAAATTTGATATTCGGGTTTAATTATAAGGTTTTAAAACAAAAATATGTGACCGGTTAGAAGTTTTTCTGTTGAACGGTTTCGGGTGGTATAAATTTTAGACAAAAAAAATTCTACACGGTCATCGATTTTTCTTGGGAAATGCGAAGTAAATGTCCGTGTTTTGAAATGGCAGCAGTGCGTGACCTGATGTTGGTGTAATCCATGCACAGCGGGAGTTTGCTGGCTGCTGTGTTATTATCTCACAAAACCCAAAATATCAGTTAGAACCTTGCAATTATCGGCTCAATTAATGCCAACAGTTTCTGTTTAAAATTCTGTTTGACTTAATCGCTTTTGTTTTAATGGATATTAAGTTTTCGTTACAGATAAGAATGATTGCAACCCTAATCCATGTGATAATGGAGGTACATGTCTGGATAAAACCAATGACTTCAATTGCGCATGCGTAAATGGATTTACGGGAGACCGTTGTGAGATAAGTATGTGCTCTAGTCTAGTTTGTTCCTTGGTAATATCTTTGATGATAAAAAAACGACAATCAAAATGGTCCTAAAATTTATGATGTAGCGTTGTCATATTCTAGTAACAAATAATCACATTGCGCTTCATCTTCAATTAATAGAGAGCAACATAATTTACAATTCCTTTTATTCCCAAACATTTCCAAAGTAATTTCTAAATTGAAAAAGCTTGGTCGTATTTGTTTTTCTTAATTACTGAATGAAGGACGAGCATTCACGTTTTTCTTTTTCCATTAATTGTGATTTCGTAGAAGTTGCGGATATTAATGAACCTCGTAGTTGCGACCATCCTGGGAACGTCGAAAATGGACACGTAATAGCTGATAAGACTGACGATGTCTATGAACCTGGGGTGAAGATGATGTACGTTTGCGAGGAGAATTACATACTTGAAGGTCCAAAAGAGATATTTTGTCAATCAGACGCTACGTGGTCTCACGAAAGCCCAGTCTGTTTGAAAGAAAACGGTAAGTCTGTCAATTCTCCTTCTCCTATTCTTCAGTTAAACTTAGATACCACGAAAGTTCTTATGATGATATGTTTTTGTTTCTCTCTCCCAAATATTCAGAGGAAAGAAGTAATGATTTGTATGTAATCGCTGGAGCTGGAGGAGGAGTTTTAATATTGGTCATTGTCGTCATCGTCATCGTAATTGTTGCTAGCTGTAAAATGGGGTAAGATTTGGAAATCATTTTAATATTTATAGTACATTTACGACTGCTGCTACTGTCACTACTACTACTTCTACTACCACCACCACCACCGCCACTACTTCTACTACTACTACTACTACCACCACCCCCACCACCACCACACCACCAATACCAATACCACCTCCACCACCACCACCACTACCACTACTAAAACTACCTCTACTACCACTACTACTACCACTACCACTACTACTACCACTACTACTACCACTACTACTACCCCCACCACTACCACTACTACTACCACTACCACTACTACTACTAATACCACTACCACTACTACCACTAATACTACTACTACTACTACCATTACTACTACTACTACAACTTTCTACTACCACCACCACCGCCACTACTTCTACTAAACTACACCACCTCCCATCCACCCAACACACACACCAAATACCAATACACACGCCATTTCCCATAACACCCACCACTACCACTACTACCTTTACTACCCATCGATACTACTACTACCAAATACAACTATGCTACCAAGACTACTACCACGAACGACGACCAACATCCACGACCAAGACGACCTACCCAAGACCTGACGCACGACGACTGAAGACCACGACAATTCGACGAACCACGACCCGGCCGAGACGAGACGACCGGAACGACGAAGATGATTTCCACGAGATTCGACCCCATACTACTAACACTACTACCACCACCAATACTATACTAACTTACTACATAACTACTACTACTACTACTACTACTCTACTTCGAACTACTTACTACTACTACTATCTATTTTTTCCACACACCTAAAACACACCCGCGGTTACTTTTCAATTAATACCTTGCAGTATTTTTCATGGCATATAAGTTGGAAAAATGCCCCTAAGTTGAGTGAAATCTTATTCAAAGTTGAGTAAAGCTTTACGTAAAAAATGAGAATATATGTTTCACCCAACCCTTCCTTTGTTTGTTTTTAATTAACATTGATCAAACCTTTACGGAGGTAGGACATAGTGGTTAAATTCCGTTTCATAGTTTCTATACGATCAGAGTTCGTCTCATTTTATTTACAGACGTGAGAAGCCAAGAGAGTGCATTTTGGGAGGTGCACAGGACGGGAACACAGTGGGTCAAAATAGAGGAACAGTGATGATTCCAGAGCCTAATCCACCACTTGCTCCACCCCCATATGATCATGCCGCTCGTGCAAATGGGGGATGTTTACAAGAAGAAGACTGTGTAAAGGTTAAAATTCATGAACCAAGAAATAATGACCATTAGACTCGTTCTGTATAAAATGTTAACCATGGTGTAATGGAAAGTCCATAGCTGTTTAATCCCAGCTGAAATAAAAGAATGTAGCATGATGCTGTCTCTGTCGATGGTTTTCGACTTCGCTTGTTGTATGCTAAATTAATCGTCTTTGCTTATTACAAAACCAAAGAAAATGAATATTGGTATCATGTTGAAGATAATTTTATCACGAGTACTATGTCCCTGGGTGCATGCAAAGCAATACAAATTTGTCATAGTTGCAAAATTCAAGGGTTGGTGAAGGAATTATTAAAGCATCCTGCACAGACTGTCCCAAATGATAATTTTTGGAGAATATACAATAATACTTCTATGCAAATTCACAAAATATCATATCTGGAATTGGGTAAATATAGTGATATATTAAAGGCCGACTCGGCGATTTCCCGATGATGGCGCACTCAATTTTCAAATAAATCGTTTTTTGCATAATATATAATGCTTGTTGATTGTGTGAAATAACTAAGCTCAAATCGAAGACCTTCATAATATATAGAAAATCACAGATGTTTGTATCCGTAATTTATGTTATACACGGTATCCTATGGCACTGTTATCAACTTATACTGTGTATAAATATTTACCGCATGACAAAACGGAAAATCCGATTTATCTCTGACTTTGACTATCTTTAGTTCCAGATGACTATTTTTAATTACTACACAAAAAAGTGTATTTCGAAATCTCTGAGTCAGCCTTAATTTTGACGAATTGGCAAAACCTTCTAAAAAAACACGCTATTTTGTCACAGCAAAATCTGTCGCCGTCGGCGCCCGGGGGGCTTACTCAACTTGTTTTCAGGTAGAGATGTGCTGCCCGAATGTGGGGGCTTGTGAACGGCTTGGGAACTAAAGTTCTGCCTTAGGAACTGAAATTTTGAGAAATTTGCAGGCTTTGGAACTGAAATTTGACTCAAATTTAGCTTCTGAGGCAAACATTTTCCCAAGGGGACCCTTAAGAACTGAATTATGGAACCCTTAAGAACTGATGGAGAAGGGCCGCACATACCCGTACCTCTTTCCTATGTCAGTAACCCCCCGGGCGTCGGCGGCGTCTGTCCGTCCGTCTCCACCTGTAACCATCGGGCCCCCTTATCCGATCTAGATGACACCTGCACCACAGGATCTAAGTATCTAAGCGCTACTTGCGCTGCAACAGACAGGTCTGTAGGTCAAAGATCATACTTTGTGTATGACCAGAAAATAAGTTTTCAAGTTTATTTTACAAGTTTGGCGCTCTTATTCTCCAGGAAAATACCCTACGCTTTTCAAAATAACTACAAATTTCTATCAGATCCCAATGTCAAAATTTGATGCACTGTGTCATCATTATTTGTGCATAATAATGAGCTCATTTGCATATTTTCTCTCACTACTACTCATTAAACATGTATATATATACATACAGACACGTACATATATACATTAATACAGAACGAAATCAAGTACATTGAAAATCAATACTACTGAGAAATCAAGTGTATTGATTATCAATATTACTGATGGGTTACAAGTAAGCCCTTGTTATCACTTCTCATTGTAGTCTTCCGGGTGGTTTCGCTAGTGTATAAAATTGCAAACACCCGATAACCTCTTAATTGATGACATAATGTTTGTATTTTTTTTTATCGTTTGTATATATTTAGACCTTGAAATATATTTTTATCATGTCTGTCTCAAGTAAAGATGTTTGTGTTGTGTGCGCCAAGATAATCAAAGAATGTCATAAAAACATAACATGTAAAGAATGCAAATGTTACGTTCATAAAAAATGTACTAAACTAAAACCAAAAGAGTTGAAAAAATTAAATCCAAATGAGTGGGTATGTTCCAAGTGCACTTTACTTATTGATAATATACTTCATGATACAGACGAGAGCGACTGTGAGCTAAATAATATTGATGTTACCGATATAGATTTTGACAATTTGATAACATGTTATTTAATCCTTTGCGCTATGAAAACAATATAAAACAAGATGCGGACTATTTTTATCAAAATAATGAGTGTCCTTACATAACTCCCGACCAATTTAAATCAAATTTATCTCCAAGTGATGATAAATTTACTGTTCTGAATGTCAACGTACGGAGTCTTTCTAAGAACTTTGACAAATTTAAGGAATGTATCAAAACGCTTAATCATAACTTTACTGTAATAGGTCTTTCAGAAACACCTCTCAAAGAATCCCCGCATGAGTATTACAATCTTCCTGGCTATAAAATGGAATATGTTAACAGAATTGGTAGTGACAAGGGTGGGGTGTGTCTGTATATATCTAGTAGTGTCAACTATAAAATAAGAAAGGATCTATGTAATGCAAACTCAAATTACGAATCATGCTTCATAGAAATTGAGCGACTGAACGCTAAAAACTTAGTAGTCGGAGTAATTTACAGAGCTCATACAAAATATACCCAAGTTTATAACGGATGTAGATAGTGTATTCAGTCGAATAAATACAGAAAATAAAATTTCCTATGTAATGGGTGACTTTAACATTGATCTACTCAAGGATGATATCCATAGGCCAACTCTTGATTTCATTTACTCTCAATCTCTGATACCAACAATCTACAAACCAACAAGAATTACAGAGACTAGTGCAACACTTATTGACAATATATTAACGAATTCGGAAAATGCTGCAAAATCTGCCATCTTAGTTACAAATATTAGTGACCACCTACCTACAGTTTTGGGTAGTAATTTGAGTTTGAATCACAAATCTGTAAACAAAAACAAGTACTATTATAAAAGATGTCATAGTGATGACAATATTGCTAAATTAAAAATGTGTTTAAAGAATGTAAACTGGAATGATATTCTTGAAAATATCAATGCTGAAGATGATTATAATAGATTTGTAAAACTGTTTCAAGATTTATATGATGAATGTATTCCTCGTAAAAAATATACAAGGAAAACAAAAAAAGATATGCGATCCCCGTGGATAACAAAATGTCTACTAAAAAGCATAAATACCAAAAATAAGTTATACAAAGAATATTTGCGACGTCCAAATTACAAAAATCATCAAAAATTTAAAACGTTTAGAAATAATTTGCATGGCCTTCTTAGAAAATCGAAGCGAAGCTGCTTTTTTAAAAGGTTTGAATGTGTAAAAAACAACATGCGACATACAATCACGTAATAGGCCGTGTATGTTTTGTTGATATGGAAATAAATTGATTGATTGATACATACATTCATACACATACATACATACATCTATACATACATACATACATACATACATACATACATACATACATACATACATACATATATTTAATACATACATACATCAGCATTACAGCATTCTTTTAACTCAGCAAGTTAATTACCTGTATGAATGGATTTTGTTCCTCATTACCAAGCCTACAACAAGTGATACAGCTTAAGAAGTATATAATACTTATAAATATTTATAAATGTGATTGGTATAAATCCAGTATTACGCAGACCACATTGGACATGTTTTCACATTACATATAAAAAAGTGGTGACTGTGATATCCAAAATAGTATGGTTTGAGATAGCACGACTAAATACAGAGTATTTTCTTGGAATGGTCGTTCTAAATGAATGTTGTTCTTTTACTCTTATCATGGTAGCTGAACTTCTATACGCGGAAACTATACATTTTTCGAGTCCATGTGACCATACGAATAGTTATTCTATATACACTTTTCTTACCTCCTTTGGAAAAAGGCTTACCCCTGTGTAACTAGATTAAATATCACAATTCACACTTAAAGGTGCAACAAGAGATTTTGAGGCACCCAAATATTGTGTCATCATAGTATTTTCATATAGATTAGACACTAAGAAGATTTCTTTACCTTGTATTTGGTTACAGAAATGTCTTAAAAAAGAGAAAAAAAGGTGATTTGGATTTGCTCATATTTCAATATAAAACATATGCTGAATGTCGTATTTGCTCCTATACGAAATTAGAAATTTACAATATTTGTACCAACGAAACATTTCTCAGCTTAATCCTTTCAGATGGGGTTATTGTTGATGGAAAGCTTTACATCAGGGCAAACATCAGTACTTTCGATTTTTTAGGTGCACCTGATATGTGAATTCTCTCGTTGCATTGGATGATCCAATCATGGTCTCTTGTTTCATCTGATATTCCCTCCCTCACGTGAAAGCATATCACTAAAACATTACAAGTTCAGAGTGTAAAGGTGGGTGTCCAGATCATGGTTCGATTTTCACATGGAAACATTATAACAAAAATAATCTGATTATAAATTTTGAGTAAAATCGGTCCAGTAGTTTGGATAGTAGAGGGAAAAATATGTGCTAAATTAGCCCTGTTAAATAACGTGGTCCACATTTTTGTTCACAACATTAACAGGAAAGATATCCTGGGCCTTAAATATCACTGGGATAATAGTTCGTGGTCGTATGTAAGGGAAACTGGTTCTCGTGGGCCTTTCGTGTTTATTTTCTAATTTGTATTGGATTCCAATATACATTAACCACTTTATCAAAAAATCGATGGTGCCAATTTCTCTGAGCATTTATAATATATTATTTATGCAAATTAATATGACATCATTAAAACAATCGTAGAAAACGCTCAGGTACCTTGAGGTTTCGCTCAAAATGGCGGCCAAAACGGGCGCATTTGAAGTTACAACCTTAAAATTATCATATCCGGGATGACCAGACTTTGTCATGAAAAAAACTAACTTTGATGGGTATATTTCATCGCATCAAGTAATTTATTGTTTACAGGAAACATTTTTCCATGTAATACAGCTCATCATTTGTTGAAAGGTAATGCCTTTTTCTAACAACAAGCATTTGTGTAAAAATGATGTTTTTAAAACAGACCAAAAAAAAGTTGCACTTTTCAACTTTCTAAAGTGCTAACATGTTTACAAAAAGTTCATTACTTTAAGTCTGCTTCAGTTTAGTTGAGCGCATGTTTCGAACTGTTTCATTTAACATAACATGTCATTTTTCCTTCTGTGTTGTCGATGACCATCATGTCACCTTCACCATTTTTCTTGGTCTCCCTTGCATGTAGTCCATATTCTTGAGTCTATTCCTGTCTGGAGACACATTGCTTTTCTCGTTGCCCACTCGGTCTTCTGTGTACATGCCGTCTAATTTGACGATATTGAAAAAGAAGAATAGTGTGACGAGTCATTGTTTATTAACAATTATTTGGTCCCTTAATTCCAAAATTGTATTTCAATAGATATCTATTTTTTATACTAATTTAAAAAATAAAAAATTCCATTTTAATTTTAATTACTAACCTGTAATCTTGCGCCGGGTATTTGCCGTGTTATTCTGGACATGTCCCTGCCGTACAAATGGTTTCCAAGCTTACCCTTACTTAGGCTTGGACAATTCCTCGCCTCGCCACCTGACATGTCCTGAGAAAAATATATTGGCAACATCACCAACAAAGCCAACAGGATGTTTAGTTCTCCTGGCGACGACATCTAAGGAACTGCCGCAATGAGATGTGAGCAAGGCATATATTAGTCATTGTCATACCCCATTTGGAGGTATTGCACCAGTTCAGTATGGAGCCTCACATCCAAAAAAGGTAAAACATCCAGCGCCATGTGCCAGATTTGTCATGGCTGAGAAATTCAGACGGGGCAGAGACAGTGTCACCTCCATGTTACAGGGTGTGAACAGATGGAAAGTCGTCTGGAGTGGAGAAGAAATGCAGCTAGCTTGAAATCAAGGTTTATAAATAAGCGAGGACACAACATAGTCGCCAATTATCCGGAGGGGCTGAGGCACAGGCTCTTGCATGACTCAGAAACCAGTACTAGAGTGGACTGATGGGGGCATGGCACTTAAGTACAAATCATTACCAGTCCTCAACCCCTCTGTACAGGTACCCTCTTCCAGGGACCGTCCCCCTTTGGGAACTCCTTCCAGGTGTTGTGTGTCATCTTCCAACCCTGGGAGTCTCAGGGAAAGAATTTCACATAAGTCTGTCAGGCAGTTCCAGTTTTTAAACTCGCACCAGTTGTTTATGCAAACCACAAGTGTTCTTCACTAGTGGTCCATCGTTTGCAACCATCAGTTCCTTCATTGCTCGGAAGCACATTGCGTCTGCAATGCACGAGTCAACTTCATCACCCTAGCATAGTAACGGTCCATTGGATCCTGCTGAATAATCAACGTAAACGTAAACGTGTTTGTAAGCGCGGGGTCTTCTCCCCATGACGAGGCAAATCTGTGACCTCACCAGCTGCATTTCTTCCTTGCAATCGCTCTTTTCAAGAACCCCTTTTTCCAGAAATGCAGGCATCTCGCTCGTTCTAAATCAGTTTAACTACACATGCAAGAGAATCACGTTGCCAATGTGTCATGAAAGATTTCTTGCAAACATTGGCATTCTTCAATCATCCATCAGGTCATTCCTAAGCATTCATTTAAAATTTAAATCTCTCTTTTCATGACCCACCAACACCTGAATAAGCATAAAACCATTATCTTTTTCTTTCATGACCCATACCTGTATCACATTCTTTGCCCTCATCATATGAAGCATTATGTAATCGGGATTCAGGCGAATAATTTGGCATGCATTTTCAATTGTTTAATATGCGTTAAGGACCACATTAAATGGTGCCATTTCACATTATGTTGCACTAAATTGCCACCAAGTTAAAAGGCAACTTTTTTTTGGCCTGGTTTTGAAAACATCATCAGTTTTAACACAAATCTGATGTTAGAACAGGCTCTACAAATGAATGAACTTATTACATGGGAAAAAATGTGTCCTGTAAACAATAATTATTTTAATGGGAAGAAATAAACACCCTCAAAGTGAGTTTTCATCAGGACAAAGTCGGGTCATCCAAGAGGGGGCCTTATTTTTTGGGACCGTATATCTCGATGGTAAATGTACATTTTAAAAGGAAGTTTGAGACGTTCATACTGGCTGCCATCTTTGGAATTAAGGAAGATTGATATGCCTGACAATATTTTATAACGGTTGCCCTAAGAATAAATTACATGGTTTTCTTCAACAAACAATTATTATATCTATCAACGTGTGAAATTATTCACACAAATTTTGCCAATTTGATGGAACTTTTGGAGACATTTTAAACACCCATCCAGGATCTGAAGCAAGATAACGCTTGGTAAGAGTTTCTGATGGCTAACTATATGTGGTTTTTTTTCCTCATATTAATATTATTTTAAAAAAAGAGAAAAATACAAATATTTTTCATTTTTGGACTAGTGAAGTATGCTGGAGATGGCTGCCTTTTTTATATGTTTTAAAAAACATGTTTGACTGTGTGTATATTGAATAGTTAAAACAGGGGAAACTAAACGGTTGATTTGATTGTGTACTCTCTTGGTGTTTTAATTTGGGGGTATAAATATGACGCATATTATTTGCATGTAAAATGGTGACACACACTCGAAAAATTTGACATATGGTCAAAGTGGGAGTAAGGGGGGCGGGGCGAAAGGTGAGGTAACCAACAGAGACGTGTCATTTTTTGGGCTTCAATCATATCATAATTCACAGGTTCCCGCAGAGAACGGAAATAAACATTCAAAGCCCACGGGAACACACTTGGCCACCGACTATAATGATAAATTAATAACTTCCTTCTGATAATGCAAATCTCAATTTTATGGAAATAAATTGGGGAGGGCAAGCCTGCGAGGTTGGCAATTGGGTCCCCACCTTCAAATCGGCCCACTTATAGAAAAGCCTAAGCGGTAAAGAAAAATAAAATATGAAACTCTGATACCAAAAATCTCAATTTTGGATGAGTGAAAACTAGTCCCTTTTCATCCTTACCAATCATTTAATTGGAAGGGTGACAATGCATGTGAGCATCAGGCGGGTATACTTAATGCCCATTAGGCGAGTTCGATATCGATATTATAGCGCCTCAATTCGAGAGCTACTAATAGCCTAAATTATGCAGCATGATGTATTGGCCTAAGATCACTTACATAAATTTCACAGCGCCACGTTCGAAAAACGACCGTCGCGGGGCGATTGATAGCGACAGATATTTCATCAGTCTAATACCACCTCCCCTCGCTTGATCGAGTGGTCCTATCCGAATTTATTTAGAATCCCCGTGGAGCATTCATTTAATTATCACTGAAGCAAAAAATGGTAAACCAATCCTACAAAGGCACAGTTGTCCATAAGCTGTCACCATCATTTTATCCTCCGTTCGTTGCAACCCATTTAGTTATGATTAATTTTCCCCATATATGTGGGGTCACCTTGAAGGGGGTTCCCCCTGACTAGGTTAGCATATGTGTCCGCCCCGAAAAAGCTGCCCGTTATCGTGCCCTGCCCATTTCCAAAATGGGTGCCATTGTTTCAATGTAAAACAGCCATTTATATTTCATAGTACAGATAGAAATTTTATCCACCACTACACGAAACCAAGTTTTTAACTGCATAAGGGGGCTTCAACATAAAGGCGTCCAATATGGCCGCCACAACATAACATTAACATAACAATTAGCATTTGTATGGCGCTATTCCATTAGATCAAAGGCAAGTGGTACGCACATATTAGATGGAAAAAAGGTGAGTCTTAAGATTACAACGAATTGAGAGATATTGCCAGTTCTCTTATTATAGTACGAGGGAGATTGTTCCAGACTGTGGACAGCGAACGCTGAAAGACTTTGCCCTACGACCTTGTTTGTTCTTGTTACATTAAGGGGTAAGTCTTGAAGCAGAAAGCAGAGTTAGTGAGGAGCATATATGGCGACAGCAGATTAGATAAATAAGCAGGAGCAGTATTGTTCATGCACTTTAAAAGACCAAAAAGACAGAGTTTAAATGAATCCTTTCCTTATGGGCAGCCAGTGAAAGGTAAAGAAAGGGAAGGTATTATTGTTGCTGATAGGAAATGTATAAAGGATCGAAATTAAACTTACTTTAAAATGTGGACAATTTGTGACCTAAGAGCCTTCACCCTTTGATATTTTGGGAGCTCCAAAAAGAATAATTCATGGCATTTAATCATTTATATTTTACGTACCAGACTTGTTTTTAAAAGATGGGTGGGTTGATTCTTGATTATATCGCTAGGGTTAAGTAAATCAGGAAAGACGGAAAAAAAAAACAACCCCACCCATTACTTTTCGACGTTCGGTACGTTATTACAACACTTTCTGATACGATTATTAAGGACCCTAAATCATTTCCCAAGATGTAATAAAAAAAATATTAAATTAAAGTGGGGTAGGTGGGAGGGACGTTGTGGGGAAGACGAGAAGAAGAAGTAAGTGAAGATTAGCTGGATTAACGAGGTGCGGGGACAAGAAGATAACGTAGTTTTGTGTTATCTTTTTTCTTTATTTCTGTTTGTCTTTCTTTTGTTTTTTTTCTGTTTTCTCACTCTGTCTCTCTATTTCTTCCCACCCGCCGCACCCCCCCCCCCCCCCTTTATCCCTTTTTCCCACCCCCCCCCTGACCCCCCCCCGATTATAATAGTTCTTTTTAGGTTTAGGAGACAAATTCCCCGCTTCCTATTACTCAATCTGATACAATTTAAAATCATAAAAAGGATGTGGACGGTTATTGAAGGAACTAACTACTCAGAAGTAGTGACGACGTCATAGTTGTTCCCAGTAAAAATAAAAATAAAAACTATTAGTTAGAATAATTAGTGCAAAAATTGTCTATATCTAGAAGGAAAAATTTAAATATGGTGACATAACTTTTCTTTTCGACACCTCAAGTGCTCTCTTTGTTTCTGACTTGACCCACAGGCTCCTTCTCGCTCTCTCCACTGCCTAGATCAGCTTCCTTCCCCCAGAGCAATAAGGTTTTTGAAGTGGTCTGCAATTATTCCGAAGTACTAGAGAAAATGGCGGGAAAAATGTTTATCAATAGTTTTCGTTGATGGTTCTTATTAATGTCCAAACGGGTGCAAGAGGTGTTTTTTTTCTTGATTTAGGTCCCCCCGGAGCGGGTATAACCGCCGCCATCATGAGTTATATCACTGTCGCAATCCACAAATGTCTTGAATCTCTTTTTTGTGGACCCTCAAAATATTACTCGTCATTCTTACCTTTACAACCACCCCATCTATGTTGGCAATTTTCATTTAACAACATGCCTCTAACCGGCGTGCCATCTTGGACCTTAATGTTTAAGTAAGCCCAACTTCAGGAAGGAAACCTTGTTTATTGTCCTTTTAGTCCTGGATAAAATTCCTATCTATAATGAAAATACAATAGCGATTTTCATAAAACAATGGCGCCATTTTGAAATAGGCAGTACTCGCTATTGTGCAACTTTTCGGTCGGGGCGGAAAACATACCTTATCCTATTCAGGGGGACACCCCCTTTCAAGGTGATATATTGGAAAATTAATCACCAGGGTGGGTGCAACAAACTCCGAGATTAAGGGGGCCCTTACAGAAACTTGCTCTGGCTTATGGACTAATAGTGTACCACAAGTTTTAGATCTGTTAGTCAAACATAAGTAACACAAGATCAAAAATGGTAAGGAAATATTTGGGCAGAGATGTAGACCCGGCTAAATACAATGGACAAAAATAACTCCTAGTATTGGTGACAGTTGCAATAAAGAATTATTACTGGTGCTGCAATGCCCTTATTAATTATTGTATCCATGTTATATATTTTTTCTGACATACCGTTTATATAAGTTTTTTGTTTTAATACTGGTCATGTTGAGTTAAAAAACAACAAGTATTAACACCAGATCAAGCGAGGCCGTGTTGTTTGCTGTATTATTATTTTTATGATAATGCTTGACGTTCCGCTATAAATACTCTGTGTTTTCTCTCGCATTTGTATTATTCATGGCATAATTCACATTGCGTGTTGAATTTTGGATTTTGGATACATAGAGAAGAAAGATCTCAATGAGTATGGTGGCACAAGCCGTCCCTTGTGATCTTCAAGCGGTACAATGACGTACGATATCCTGGGAATCTTGTTGGATAAACCTGATCTTGAATCAATTCATTGCCTATGTCACAACATCATGGATGCTTGAAATTCAATTGGGAAATCTCCGACAAGAGCGTGAACTTTCTGGAGCTCCAATATCCATAGATCAGAATACCATTGCTAACACCATCCTCCACTACAAGGAGACTGATTCACAGATTATTTCCGCTACAACGAACTCACAAGCCATCAATCCCAAGAGGTCCAAGACTCTATACCCCTACAGTCGCTCTTAGAGCCAAACTATATCAGCAACGAGGATGAATTCAACAGGGGTTCAGACCGACTGCAAGAATCCTTCAATCAGCGTGGATATCCTCGTAATGTCCATCCATCTGCATTGACTCACACTGGAGAAATGGAAGAGAACAGCAATTCACGAGAGTGAACAACCATCCAATCGTAGCCCACTGGTTCTTACCTACCACCGTCCCCCCCATCATTTTCCCACAACTTCAAGGTTCTTCAAAGCAACCCTACACCTACTAAGAGATGGCTGTGAACCACCCATGACTGCCTTCAAAAATGACTTATCCGACCGTCGTCCGGGCATCTCACCCTTCTCCATCAATCAAGTAAACAACCCTGGGCATTACAGTTTGTATAACTGTCAACGTCAGATTATCCGACCATGTCATACGGGCATCTCACCCTTTCCATCACCTCAAGTCAACCACCCTGGAGCATATGTGGTCATTTTGATAACGAAGCTACTAAACACGTGCCCCTAACTGACTATAAATGAAGAAAAGAAAATCCACCTTGACGCATAAACCCGCAGCCGCGCGCCAAGAGTGGCTGTAAGCCTGCTAAAACGACACGGGGATCCGGTCTGCCCATTCAGTCCACGGTAAGGGTACGGGTATTTAGCCGGATGCTGACTTTGTTTTCAGTTTGAAGACTTATGGACCACCAATCTTTTTCACATTTCATGTGGACATGAATATTAATATTAAAAAAAATCGATGTTTTTTTGTTTTTTGAATCTTTAAAAAAGGAATTTATTATTGGAATAACAGCCCAATTGTTTGAGACAAAAATAAGATTTGCTGCCGTCACGGCATTGATTGGTTTATTATTTTGCTTCGGGGCCCTTTCAGGTAAAAATGACGTACGTATCCCTACATTGGGAAAAAAAACACCCATGTCTCATCGTACGTGGTGGTTGTTTGAATCAGTGGGAAAAGGTAATTGTACTGTTAGACATAATAAAACGGTGTCTGTCTTTTGGAAAAAAAAATAATCGCACTTTGGGCAGAGGGGTCATATGTACAGACTTGATTTAACAAGTCGATTTATTATTATCGGTCGCCCCCCGAAGAGACAAACTGATATCTGATACCTGACACGTGACCTGGTACCTGAACTGACACCAAACTATTCATTCGTTACCGTTTATAAACTACAATACGCAAAGCAGCAAGCATTTCTGGACTCTGTTGGTACAGCGTAATCGATCAAGATTTGAGATATCTATACATGTGGTTCTGTACGGGGAGGGTGTAGGGACACGATCTGCTAGATGTGGGCATTGGGGATGGTAATGTGTGAACTGCTACATGCTTTTACTATGGCAGTCTCGGTCCCAGTGACATTAAAAAAAATCATCTCTTAAAACCTTGGTTCAAAAAGCATCTTAGTCATATCATGATAAATAAGAAAAAAATATGAAGTTCACATCAATCAATCCTTCTGTTAAATATTACCTGTGCATAACTCAAAAACTCCCAGAAACTTCCCTCAAAAGTAATCTCTATCAACATAATACCCTTGAACATTACGCGCCATGGCTACAGAGCATATGCGCTCTGTAGCCATGCGCCCGAGACACGCTTAAATCAAAACAGCCCTATTATAATATTATTACACCCCCAAACCCATTGCACTCCTGGTTTTTAAGCGGTTAATATGTTTTCCCTTCTCAAACCATACATAAGTAAACTCGATTTGCTTTGGTATATGGTACTGAAGCAGGAAAAAAAATGTCCAACAAGGAATCAATACTAGAATGATTCATATCTTGAAGAATTTCTCTAACACTGTGAATGTATACTTGTCGCGCGATGACTTTGCACCATTTGTGGTAACCAAAGGCTCCCAGCTCAGTTGGTTACTATAGAGAAAGGTTTTTAAATATGTAACCCTTTTGAAGTTTGCTTGGAAAATAAACTGTGACTTTAACTTACAACCGTTTCTTGATACTCTTTTCAAACCATGGACTTAAGAGATATGCTTCTTGCTTGAAAGACATTTCAGTTAAACTTGGTAACAATGGGTGAGTATTTATCGTTATCAGTTATACAAACACCATAAAACTCCAAAGCAAGTTCTTTTTATCAATCGAATTTTAGCAGGTTTTTTAAGTAAAAACTATTACTTCAATTCTTCGAATTTTGGTAAATTAAAAATGCAATACTTAGTGTCACAAATACTACAAGCTCTGGAAAGTTCCTTTTCTATCAGTATTATGTGTTTTGTCAAAATATGAATATACAACAACCAGACCAATGAGTTCCAGGTAACACGTAGACTTCCTTCAAAAAAACAAAAAATCCTTAAATTAGTTGCAAGGATAGATTGGGTATTGAATTGAACACCAGAATAGTATAATAGTCTTTAGAATGGACTTCCTTTCAGTCTTTGGATACTCTGCAAGCTCAGTCAGGAACCAAAAGTTCTCTCTCTCTCGCACTCTTTCTCTCTCTCTCTCGGGACCTGTCACTCTCTCTCATTTGGGTATTGACTGCCTCGTCGGCTCAAAAACCATTTTACAATATGCAAAATCATGTCAAACAATATATATTCCTTAGTTTTATTTTATTTATTTTACTTTTATTCAGAGGCATAGTATCGTAACCGATTTTAGGGAACGCACAATTTACAGGACCAATTGGAAACCTTCAGTTGAACCTATCCCTTTTGAAAGATATTGCTAGGGACGGTGGCAGTTTAGAAAAAAATAATTTGATCCTGTAGATCGAAAGTTATTGGACGGATGATCAGCGGCCCACGATCAACAGGGGCTTTCTTGAATGGTGGTTACAAACCAAGAGGTTGGTTTGTCCTATCAGCTTTTCTGTCAGGTAAGAATCCAATTAAAACGATGTAACTGTGGGTTGGTTTGCTATTTTTAAAAATGTTTGCTGAAATTTTAAATTTTAGCTTTCATATTCACCAACAAAAGTAATAATCGTACGACAATAGGCTAAAGTTATACAATTGGTAAAGTTCTATGACATTTGAGCGATGTCATCATGTTGAAGCAGATCAGTATTTTTTTCAAATTCAAAATTGCCACTTGTCTTCTCAATGAGGCCTTTAGTCTAGGTAATAACGACATTTAATTTGTTTGTGAAAACAGACACTTAAGCATTTTAAAGCAGTCTCGAAGATACCGTTTACGGACTGTGTATAAAATGAATACACTTTTTATTCATGACTATTGTTATAATAGTTCCAAAGGTATACAATCGATGTTAAAAAAACAGAACATTTGTACTGGACAGACGCGGGACTACTCAAAAATTGAGGAGAGCCAATCTGGATGGAAGTGGACGAGAAGAAACTATTTTACGAGAAGATCCATGATCAGCCAAGAGCCATGTGGTTAGATGCTGCTGAAAGTCAGTTATTAAACCATGTATTCTAGGGTTGCTTGAGTTTAATAACTTATTTTTTTTAATGGGGAAATGTAGTTCTGAAAATTGTATATCAGGTTTGATATGGACTTCAAAGGTTGTTGTGTAGTGCATAAGACAAGTTTGCAAACGGCTTCATTCATAGATGTCAAATAGGCTAATATGCATGGTTTATTTCACCCATAAGCAATAGGTAATTGACCTTTCTCGTGAATGTTGGTTAATATTTGATTGGGATATGAGAACATTAACTTCCATTAAACTGATGATAGGAGAAAACGGACTTTAGTACCTCATATCTATTTAATTGGACACGAGGTAGGTACTAAGGAAAGAGAGCCCTGATAACTTATTTAAGTCATAAGAAAATGCTAAATAAACCTTTTACTTTCCCCCGGTTCTATGCACCGACTCCACTCTTTTATGTTCCCATGTTTCTACTCTCAATTCAAGGAATTTGTATTGGAAAGACTAGGAGCACATAAGCGGAGGATTGAAGATCCAAGGTGGATGGAAGTGAGAGAGGTTGTCGTTGTTGACAAGAGCTACAGAATCAACAAATGCGTTCTGGTCATCGATTTTTCAGGACCGAAGACAAATTAAAAGCAACAACAGCAAACAAGCGTACACAATATTTAAGGAAGATTCACTAAATTCATTGTTGTCATGTTTTTTTTACATTTAGATAGACGATTATATTGGTGTGATGCAGGTCTTAACAGAATTGAATCGATAAACCTCGATGGCACAAACAGAACTGTTTCTATAACAGTCCCTTCAAGAAATCAAATCCATTGGACATTGCTTTATACAACAATTTCATCTTCTGGTTGATTGCGACATCTTCTAAGTGTATTCAAATTTATGGCACGCTCCACAGGACAAATAGCTGAAGGGACGGACCCCTCTACTTGAGCAGGCAGGAGGCTTATATATCCATCAAGGTAGGGATCATTTGAAATTGGTTTTTTAAAAAAAGATAAAAACCTTTAACCTTTTCATCAAAAATTTTAAAAATCCTTAAAAACAAAAGCAACCCTGAAACAAAGGGTTTATTTGCACAAGTGTGTGCTGTATGACTATAATAATTATTTTACTATTAATTAGAAAGAGTGAGCTTTTCCCAAATGACACCTTAATGCCATTTCTCCAGTCATGCCTCATTGAACACCATGCTGTGAAAATGGCATGTCACTTAAGGCCGACTCAGAGATTTCACTGAGCGGGGAGGGCCCGCCCTCAAATTGCCAACAAAATGTATGTTTTTTGCATGTACATAATGCTTGTCCATATGTATACGAATCACTTGTTTGAAATTGTTTTAAACTTAAATCGAATATCATATAGAAATCACAACTTTGTTTATAAACTTCCGGATTCCGGAATTTTTCTTATACCACAGTATACGGTGGGACCGAAACTAACATAAATGTTTACTGACATCAAAACGAAAAATCCGATTCATCTCAAATTTCGGAATTGTGCATTTATTTAGGTTACTATCTTTAGTTCTAGTTCTAGACTATTTTTCATTCTTTCACCAAAAAAAATAACATTTCGAATTCTCTGAGTCAACCTTTAATTGGGACAGTTGGGGCGCGTCGGGAAGGGAAAATGCTTATATTTTTTTTTAAAATGAGCATGTAAACAAAGAGTATTATTTGATGACTTTATTAATTACCGACGCACCAACACCTTCACAACATGTCCGCCCTCTCTCTTCGCTACCAAGTCGCAAACGACGTCCGCTGTCAGCCACAGCCCGTCTCCGTCTGACCATGCAGGATCATCACGAAAAAGGACTTCTACTCATGTTGAATGCGGGTTCGCAAATCCTGAAGTTACGCTTGTGGATGGTTGTTTGATATTGTAAAAGTTTGTTCTTAAAGATCACATAGGAAAAGGTAACAGGGTTCATAACCCAACCCCAAAAAAAAATCAGGTGATCTGGCGGGGCCACCCCCCTTTCACAGCATGATTCAGAATACAGAATCCCGCTCTGTGCCCTCAAAAGTTCATTGTAGGCGATTTTGACAGCTCCAAATAAGTCTGTAGGCAGGTGCACCATCCTGTGCGCATCACAAATGAAATGGTGGGAAGACACCGTTTTGTTGCCGTAGGAAATGCAATTCAAGTTCAGGAAACCAGCATCGTGGTTAATCATCTGGAGAAAAACTTGCCAATTGACATTTTCGTTCGAAAAAGTAAGGCCCGATAAACTCCATGCCACACAGAAAGTATTCAAACTGTAAGTTTTTCTCACTCAGTTGTTATCAAAGTTGAAACTTGGAAGGTTCCCAGCTGGGCATACTCAATGACGTTGTGGTTGTTACCTTGCAATCATACAAAACAAAAACTCTTCGTCGCCAATCGTGAAAGCTCCAGAAATCTCGCGTCTCTCTGTCATCGATCCAATAGCCACTCCGGCAATAGTTTACCTTTCTTCTGAAGTCATCGTACTGAAGTTGATGGCGAAAATTACAACGTTCTGTTCAGGGATGGAAGTTCACGATTTTGTTATCCGGTTGCGGAAGTGTGAATAGGAGAGTCCAAATCAATTTCGTTATGCAGTGGTTCCCTTGGATGTATTTTGTAATCGACTAATTCGACCCGTTTAAAACTTGCTTAAGGTGGTGTCGGTTCTCACTGTGCATCTTCTACCTGAAGTCGTTTTGTTTCCGATTAGGCTTTGGCCCATGATCTAATATTCTTCCACTTTGCCAGATGGTCGGCTTAGATGGCGGATTCCTGTCGGGAAAGGCTTCTAAATCATCTCAGTAGCTTTGTTTATGTGAAATTTCGTCACAGAACACTCTTGCTGAGTGATAGGGTGGTTGTGGGGTGGATCATGTTGATACTTAGTTTGAACTAGGCATGACTGCAACAAAAATACCCCATTCTAGTTCCAGAGCGGTCAAATATGACATTTAATGACTTTGAGATCTGACAAAATTATATTACAAATGCCTCAAAAGTGTTACTTAATTATTTGAGTGGACAATTGTTCACATATGACAAATCTGTCCTCGAAATTACCTGAATATACCTTGTCCAATACGTAACAGAAGATTTGCTCCTTTCCCGCACGTTCAAACTTTTTCTATTGGCTATCATTTTTGCTAGCTCTGCTAGGGGTGATGAATATTTCAAAATTCGTTATACACTTACATCTTTTATGTTGTTTTGGTTTATTCAAGCTCCAACTGATCAATGCCGGAATCAACCTTGTATGAAAACGGAAGCTATTTGCGATCTAGTGGGACCATTCCACCATGCCCAATGTAAACAGGCTATACTGGGAGGGTAATGCGAAAACAGGTAAATATTCTGTAACCTTTGATTACAGGCAAAATAAATTTGCTAATTATGATGTTATGGCGGACATAAAGTTAAAACAGTATTAGTATTTGAAAAGAAAGAAATACAACAAGGTTATTATACCTTCATAGAATTGTCTGATAATTTACCCCAGAAGTTTCGAGTTACAAGTGCGCCTACGGTTGTCACCATCCAGGAAACCTTCAAAACGGTTTTGTAATACCTGAAAAGCTAATAAAACCTGACAACTAGGGGAGAGGAAAGTGTTCTACGTCTGTGCGCAGAAAACTACATTCGAGATGGCCCCGGTGAAGTTTTTTGTCAATCGAAAAACTATACCTGTTTAGACGAAACGAAATCCCGTCTGTTTCAAATTTCTATTGAAAATGGTAAGCTCGTTTTTTGTGTGTCTTTGTTTTCTTTTCTATAATGATGTGCTTGAAATATCAAATGCAATGCAGCTTTTTACCAGTATACGGAATGTGAATAGCGGTAAATGTAGGGAATAATGCAGCAGCGTTATAAATTGTACCCAGCATCAACAAATCCTCTCCTTGTAACTTCCTTTAAACAAGTGTAGTATCATCTTATCGTACAGTTTCTTCCTTTCTACCTATCTTTGATTTTATTTGCTTTCCTTCGTTTTTTCTCCTCTCTTCCCCCCCCCCCTAATCTCTGGGTTTCTTTTTTTCTCCTCTCTTTCTCTCATCTCTCTCAAGTTATATCTTTTCGTACGTGTCTTGGTGTTCCCCCGTATATAATTAACATACTATATCCTTACAAACACCTTTTCTTTTTAACTGTTCATTTTCAAGAAAACTGTGAATAAGAGTGAACCAAACGGCTGTGTCTCCACCCAGGAAGCCTACAAAATGGCTATGTGATTCCAGATAAATCTCATCAAAAAATTTATGCGCCAGGGACAAAGTGAAATATGTCTGTGATGAAGAGTAGACTATAATCGAAGAAAGGTCCTACAGAAGCATAATGCCATCTGATTGAATGTCACACCAAAAAGCCCGTCTGTCTTGAAAATGGTTAAGATACAGGACACGAACAAACTTATTCGTTTTTAAATTACAAATGAAAGAGCGACGATCACTTCTGAAGTGGTGGACGTTCATATTTGTGATACAGCGTGGGAAATTTCGGAATTTCTGCACTGTGTGTTCATGACGTCGAGAGAAACGTCTTAGACATCGGTGGTCAAAATTATATGCGCAATGATTAATGGGAAAAATCCGGTTGTTTTTTGTGAAGAGAACCATTGTCCGGCGTACTCATAGTCGGGGGAACAATGGTGAACAATAGGGCAATCGGATTCAGTTGACTCTTCTCACGCAACATTAGTTTCCGGCTTTATTCCGGTATCGTCTATGGATCCCCGGACTATGGGTCCTACAGGACTATACTCTGCTTTTACAACGGGGTGTCTCGAGTATTGGAAGCTGTGAAAACAGAATTCAAATCAGACTGTCCGTTGGTGGAATGTTGGTGTTGGTTTGGGTTAGTAATAGTTGCGCCATAGTCAATCCCAGAAATTAGGGGTTGAAAAAAATACTTCTAAATAATCGTAATGATGTGCGCGTTGTATAATGGATAGTAGATGGACTATTTGTGTCTAGTGTCACTGGCAATTCTGAACACACTTGCTATCTATGAAGGTGACAGAACGTTTATTGCGTTGACATTCCCAAATATGCATGGCTATTTTTCGGCATGGATGGGAACCAAGTTTGTTGAATTTAAATGCAATGGGGGGGTATTGATTGCTGTAATACTTAATGTTGCGCGGGGAGCCGCGCAACGGTTGTTTTGGACTACGAAGGGTCAGTTGCGGCGCGTTCAAGAAGGTTGCATGGCACGCACCGTGTACAACCAAAGATGTACCGCATCGGTTGTGTTTATACTGCAACGCGGTTCATTTAAATTTAGGTCAGTCAGCCGTGATTCTTATGGTTATTTATTTGCATCAATAGGAATGTACTTACATATGCAGCGAAGTGCGTTCAGTTGAACTAGCATCGGTGATAGACATCGATTTACGCCTACATAAAAACCTTATACAGCTTCATGTGATCCAACAACCGCGAGAGAGCAGAAGGCGAGTTTCGAGCGCCGAAGGCGTGGGCCGGAGCGAAGCGTTTTGATTGCGACTCAATTTTCAGCGGTCCAAGGAGGGGGTGGACTCACCATGAAATTGAACAAATAATCAAAGCCTTGATAAAAGGCTACAATAGGTAGGTTTGTTTATGCAGGAGTAAGGGTCTATGCTTTATATTTCCCAACTTGTGTTTAAAAGGCTATGGCCCGATCTCTTAATAACCCCGATGCCCAAGAACCCCAGATTTTACCGGATGGTCAGAGTTTGAAATATGAAGGGAGCTATTAGCTATTTTTTTCTCATTTAACCCTGTGAAATCTTAGTGATAAAGGATGTTTGGTTTGGATGTTATGAGCGAAAAATGTGCCTCATTTTGGTCGACCGATCCGATTAAATTTACAGTTGTAGGTTTCATAACGGGTGAATTGAAATATCGGCGGCGGAAACTTTACAGATAGGGCTTTGGATAAAGGCTGTGGTGTTCTACCAAAATGGAAAACCTTTATATACTTAAATGGTCATGTGAAATTCAGTGCATCAAATTGAATCCAACCTGAATACGAATTACTAGAGAGGATCATGGGGACATCGGGTCAAGTGTTCACATGAAGATATAATCCAATTGCCGTTACGTAATCATATGTTTGTTGAAAAAACAACAAGAATGGGTGCGTCACCATTCAAGCCACATTTTGGAAACTATTAAATACTGTTCTATACATCCCCTACGAAACATTTTTTTTATTGAGATATTTTGTCTAGCGAAAAAACAGACATTAATTATTTTCGACTGGCCTTCAGGTCTAGCACCGCCATAATGTCGGATAAAACATTTTTGTATGATTTCAATATTGAAATCACTGTGGGCCTTATTATTCGGGAGTCCTCACTTCTCGTGCTGATTTGTGTCACAGAAGGCCTGTTTTTAGCTTGTTTGTAAACACCCAAACACCCTTATATTTTTGATTGCCACACGTTCCAAGCATACCGTATCACAGTAGGTTTAAAGTGAAAACTTTGGGAAGAAGACAAGGGGAAAAATCTTAAAAGTGCGCGTGTTTCGATTGTTTTAAGACGATATGATTATACGCCGAAGAAGTTCCGATTTTGTATTCAGATGACCACCCCTGGTTGTCGTTCCATGTGTCTCGAATTTTAGCCTCAAAATGCATTTTTTTCCAAAAAGATATAAAAGTCCAAAACTGTTTGTTTTGGGTGGTTTCCATAAAGATTATACAGTATTGTATAGGGCATTGTGATGTGCTTTATAATTGTTTTCCTTCAATCGCAAATTTGTTTCAAAAACTTGGTTGTGAGTGTATGTGTCCGTCTTTCGTATTAAATATAGAAAGACGTACGGTTAAATTTGAATAGACCCATTTTACTAACCGTATTAATTAGTCCGGTGCAACCACACACAAAATCCCCCTTACCAAAGAGCGAGTAGGACTCGGCGTCGCCTTTCAGATTTCCCTGTCCACAACAGACCTTTCTTCCATCCCTGGGTGAGACCCACGTTTTTATTTGGAATATGCTAAGGAGTTTCCAAGATACATGTGTGTTTTTGTGAAGATTCATAATCACGGAGTAAAGAATTGTATCATTATAAAATGGAAACATTCCCTACCAATCCTTCAAGGCACAAAGATGTGTGCAGGGTATTTTTGGACATAGAAAGTTACATATTCTTTCTGATATACAGGAAGACGGCGCCTGTGGATACGTATGTCAATTATGGGCGGAGAGCTGGAGGAGGCTTTCTTATCAAGTCATTACTAGTAGCCCTGCTTGTCGTCTGGCGTAAAAAAGGTAGGAATATATTTAATAATTATTACAGTCCTTCTCTACTTGTGTTACATCCAACTACTCATTCCACTTCTACCACTCTAATTAGTACTATTCAATAACAGCAACAGCCCCTAATAATTAGTTTATCTTCCTACTACTTTCTACTACTACTACTACTATTATACTAACTAATAGATACTACTACTACTACCTTTTAACTACTACTACTAGTATAGCGACTACTACTATAACTACGACACTACTACATCTAACTACTTTACTACCGCTACTAATGACTGAATAGCATTATTTGTATTTTACTTTTCTTTTTCACTTAGCCACACTCCTTCAATGATCGAACCACTTTGAAATGACACTGTAGCATCTCCTCGCATAGTGAAACCCTACGTATGATAACCCAATTAACCAAACCGATCTGATGTTAAGCGAGAAAGGAGCAACAGTAATTCCAGAGCGCTGCACTTCTCCAAGCACCACCACCACTATAATACAATCGATGCCATCGGTACTCCTGCGAGAAGAACTGTATATTTGAGATTTGAGTATTGGTATAAATGTAAAAATAAAACAATGACCTTGAGAACATCTTTATTTACTGTTGCAAGGCTTTTACATTACATTGAAATAAATGATATATTCTTTTTTGATTTTTGTTTTCTTTTTTTAATTTTCAAATAATTTCAAAATTATGATTGTTTAAACACATGGCAAGCCTAAGGACCTAAATGTATCTCCAGATTTGGCGCAACAAATACTAAGTAGAATTTACTCGGACAGCAGCGGAAACATATAAGTTCAGCGCTCTGTAGACAAAATATGTTGGTATCGGCAGGTTAAGCTTATTTTGTGAAGAGGTCAGAATTAAAAACGTTTTGAAAAATCCATTTTTAGCTTCTTCTGCACAAGGAAATCTATAAGTTCCGACGATATCAAGAGATTTCGAGAACGGTCTCTACAATAATGGCCACAGTTGAGCGTTCCTTGTACAAATGTAATGAATAACATGCGTATTTAAATAGTACGTTGACATGAATAAATAAAGAAATAAAGGCTACCAAGCCTATGGATCCCCAACTGTTTCGTCGAATGTAATTTTATACGGATGCGATTTTTTTGGTGTAAGAGTTAATTACGAGAAAACCATATGCAATATTCAAAATCTAGGAAGAAGGGGGTCAGCGAATTTGACCCATACGTGACAGGTAGACCCCCTAACCACAAACCATTTCCAGAAATATGGCTAAAAATCACAGTGTTTTAGACCATCTCGGATGAGAGAGTGCAAAATCACTAATTTGCATGAAAATATTGAGTTTTTGAAAAACACCAATCTCAAGTTATTGAATTGATGACGTGGAAAACGCCTGGAGGGAAAAACCATACAAAGTTTGAGTTCTAAAGTCCATGGCCGATCGCTAATAGCATCGTACCAGAAACCCAGATTTTACCGGAATGGTAACATTTTGGTATCGAAGGAAAGCTACTATTTTTCTAATTACCTTGTGAAATCTTGGAGCCAAAAGGTTGTTTGGTTTGGAAGTTACGAGCGAAAACCGCGGACCCGTTTTGGTCGCGACCAATAATTACCTTTTACCACAGGAATCTATGTGGGCTTACAAAAGCACCTTTTTAGCTCTCGCCATCAAAAGGATTGAAATTTTTTATCGGCGCGAAACTTTCGGCTGGGGGGTTGGAGTGAAGGCCATCAAGGTGAAAACTTCATATCCTTAAATCGGCCATCCCTGTAATAATAGGCTATTAAGTATAGGGCTTTCACAAAACTTCGTAAATGCCATTAGTTTGGTTCAAAAATGTCGATTTTTTTATGATTTCCCCTTTTTTGTATTGGTTTGTTCTTGATTTTCAGTAAAAGACAGATCACCGAGCGTGTGATCTGTAGAGAACAAGTATTGACGCCTGTTGCATCTATTTCTGGCTTAAGATATGCTTTCAATTAGCTTGCATATCCTTTGATCGTGTTACCTTTTGTGAACTTGAGTTCAATTTCGTTATGTATTTTTTCCTTTTTTTCTTTTGAAGGTACCAATGTGTAGCTTTTTTGTAGTGCTTACTGCATTATTACCCATTATGATTAAACTGTAATGC
>JAMKCH010047034.1:0-11255 GCA_023653785.1 Ophioderma brevispina
ATCGTAAAAAAAGCATACCGATATTTCATATATGACTTTGGGAATTGCAAAGATTTTTACTGGAACCACATAAAAAAATCCATTCCACTTGGTTAATCTTCTTTTTTTCGTTCTCGTTGACCAAACAAAAACCAAAGACAGTTGGGAATTCCCATAGCATTTCAAATTGTAATATTGTCATCGTTGATGGGCGTGGATAATGTTTGGAATAGCCCATAAAATTGTACACATTCCTTTTTTTACGTCAAAGTGGATATCCACGAGAATGCAAGAGGATTTAAAACGTGTAAATGTATCTTATGAATAAAGGAAAATTGTGTAATTTCCATTACTTAATATAGGGAAATTACTAAAAAGTAAAAACTGGACTGTTTGAACAATTTGTTCAATACCGTTCATGAAATGACACACAGGAATGGCGAATCAAACACTAACACTTGTACGCACCATATCATAATTTAGACTACTCTGTAGTCCAATTGTTTTTTTTTTTTTTTTTTTTTACTTTACTTTTTTTCCAATTTGTGTGTGTGTGTTTTTTTGTTTTTTTTTTACTTAAATTTTCCCCAGGAGCTGTTTTCCCCTGTAGGCCTATCGCAAAGAGAATGATAAAAAAATAGCGAGTGTAGAGGGCGCGATAACTACTAACCGTTGAAGGAATATATAGCAGGGCAATGAGGGGCGCGATAACTAATCCCGTTAATTTTCACTTCACCAGACGGGCGGGCATACCTGGTCAATGGGACTACATACTTTAACTTTGGGGTCAGAGATTTGATAACGTGGGTTCTATGGCGATTCCGTCCAAAACTTGGCGGACCTATATAAGTATGATGTCATTGTTTGAACCAAATGGACCAATGGCTTAACAAGGATTGGCGCGGCTTGTATTAGGGGGGTTATCTCTGTGATCGATATTCATGGCCTAGGGTCACGTGTGGCTAGGCACACACACCGTAAGTGCCACAGAATTTTGAAAGTTGTGAAAAAGAAACCCAACATAATTTTTATTAAGAGGCAAATTATTTTGATCGGTATTCAATCTTAATAAGTACATATTCATTGTTATTGTGCGAGATTGAATTTATATGACTGTATTAAGCGAGCAATCATGAATTAATCAAAGCAAGTGCGAATAAATGGGCCGCGGTGCAGTAATCCGGCATGGAACCATAAGCAGAAGTTTTAAAAAAACAAAAAAACTAAAAAATTAAATCATTTTGAAAATTTAATATGCTTCATTTTCTCTCGGACTTTTTTCTTTGCCACTTTAGAGGACATTGTTGTTCATACATACGCAAGGTATTTTAACCTTTGTAGAGCTTTAGTAAACAAAGCGAAATGGTGGATTTTTCTCACCTCACCCCCCCCCCTCAAACACGGTTACAACCTGTTATTCCGAAGGCCCGATATTCAGAAGGTCCGCTATTCCGAAGGCCCCGTATTCCTAAGGCCCTATCCGAAGGCCCGCTATTACGAAGTCCGCTATCGACGAAGAGTCCCGCTATTCGAGGGCCGCTATTCGAAAAATGAATCAACGGTCGTTATTCCGAAGGTCCGCTATCCGAAAGTTAGATAGGCCCAGCTATTCCGATATTGAATAATGTCCGCTATTCCGAATATGAATAAGGTCGCTATTCCGAAAGAAGGATAGATAGGGCCCGTATTCGAAATTTGGGATAGGTCCCGCTATTCCGAAAAATGAATAAGGCCCGCTATTTCGAATATCGAATAAGGCCCGCTATTCAGAAAGTTTTGAATAAGGCCACTATCCGATAATATTGATAGGGTCGCCTATTCCGAAAGTTGAATAAGGTCCGCTATCCCGAATTTTCCGGAATATTGGATAAGGTTTCGCTATTCCGAAAATTAAATAGGGCCCGCTATTCCGAAAGCTAAATAAGGTACGCTATTCCGAAAATTGAATAGGGGATCCGCTATTCCGAAAACTAAATAAGGTCCGCTATGCCGAATATTTAATAAGGAAAATTAATTAAATTAAAACTAAATACAGAAGGAAAAAGAAATTGAAACCGGTGTGAATGTTATCATAGTCCGGCAGGTACCATAGTCCGGGCTCCATAGACGACAACAAATAAAGCGTGAAACTAATGTTGCTAAGAGTCAACTGAATTGATGCCCTATTGTTCACCATTGTTTTCCCGGACTGTAACCCAAGACTCGTCTCTCCTGCCACCAGGTCTTCCTAAAAATAAGAGAAGAGACACGCGAGATATTTATTCAATTTTATGTTGCGCATTGATCTTTTTAATTTTTTTATTTGTTTTATTAACACTTAGTGCTGGGGCTCTGGACCCCGCATGTGTTTTTCGCGCATTTTACTACTTTCGTTTTTAACAGAATTGACCGTATTTCTTATATTGGTCTGACTATTAGATCGCTTCTTTAGCAGACCACAAATTAAATCCATGCACCGAGCGTTTATTAAGTAATTTGTTCACCATTGTTCCCGGACTGCGACACCGGTGTAGAAGTAAACATTTAATATAGAAAAATTAAAAAAAACCCATCTGTAAAGTGGTTCATTTTAGGGTTGGGTGTCATGGTCCCCTTCCCTCTTGGGCACTAACGGAAGCGAAAATACGTTAGTCACTTTAGTGCTAATCATGTATTTAATTAAGTAACATACAAAAAAGTGTTCACACAACATCCAAGTGGGGTAAAAACATTTAATAATACTAGAATTAAAAGCCACGTTTCAAAAGACAATCTTTCTTGATCCAGGTGAGAGAGAACCACTCCATACAGATTTGCAGTAGAGACAAGCTCTAGTAGTTAAGTTGCGAAGTAAAAACACACAGAGAGATATACAGACACAGTAACACAAGAATCTAATAACTAAGGATTTCAATCAATATAGGTGATCAGCAAGTGTGAAAATAGCCAAATAGGAAAGTATGGCAAGCCAGTTGGGAGAGCAATGATACATAGAGTCCATGATAGGCCATCCGGTCACAATATATAGAAGTATATATATCTATATATATACTCATATATATATAGATATATATCTATATCTATCTATCTCTTATTCTATATATATTTATCCATAAAGGGATGGTAAAAAATGATCAGCAAGTGGAAAATAGCCATAGCGGAAAGTATGGCAGCCAGTTGGGAGGAGAATGGAGACATATAGCCATGATATGCCATCCATGTCACATATATAGAGATATAATATATCTATATATATATATATATATATATATATAATATCTATATTACTATATCTCTTAGATATATATCTATATTCTATGATATTAATCTTATACATATATACGACTAATACATATATCTCTATCGCTATAGCATATATCGCAGATCTATTCTCTATACGTGTGAGAGCTTGGGTGTTCTCTCAGCCAACATGGTCCCATTCGTAGATTGGTATAGTACCCCCCACCCAGATATCTAGGCGAAGAAATGGGAATGGGTAAACGTATCCACAGATGTTAATGGTATCAGGTTTACTGGCCAAGCTTTCGCGCGCAGGGCTTCTTCAGGGCCTAAAGGAAAACATAGAAAAACGATGAGAAACTCCGTGTATACAAAAAAATGGAATAGATCGATAAACACACTAGCCCAAGCCAGGGTTATAGAAATTTAAAATCGTAATTTTAGGTAGACATAGAACCACAACAAAAAATGAGTGCGTACCGGTGATGGTAGGGTGGAAAAGAGGGGAAGGCCGATAGGTCTGGTGTGGTGTTACGAGAATGATGTATAATGAAAGGCAATTGCCGATAGAGAACCAAAGTTGCGGAACACAGAGGCGTAGAAAAGAATCGGGTCGAACGGTGGGGGATATGAAACGGGAAGAAAGTGGTAGGCCTATAATTCGGCATTTATACCAACGGGTTAAGGGTGTTATAGCTAATAAGAATCCAAAATGATTCACGTTTGCGGAGGGTGTGGTCATTTTGTGCATGAAATATTCCGATGCCCATGAGAGAGATGTCCAAAACACTGTGGTCTTCTGAGTTGAATGAATCGACGAGGGTAATTGGTTTTCTTTTTAAGTTTGATACGGATTTGGTACCCGTAAAGCGAACGTAAAGTTTGGTCATAGTTTGCCGACCTATGTAGGTGGCATTGTTTTTACAAGGTATCAAATAAACCACTCCAATTTTTTTGTATACACAACTGAGTTTTCTCATGTCGTTTTTCTATGTTTCTCCATTTAGGCCCTAAAGAAGCCCTGCTGGCGAAAGCTGGCCAGTATAAACAGAACAGTCGGATACTGTTACATCTGTGCTACGTTTCACCCACATCCAATTTCTTGCTCCTATATATCTGGTACCTTACCAATCCACAGAATGGGGAACCATTGTTTTATGAGATACACCCAATCTCTCACACTTATATTGCACTACTTGTGTCTTACTCTAACGGTGTAATCTTTGGCATGCTACCTTCTGAGAGTTGATCCACACTGGAGAAAGGCACAAGTACATGGATTGCACGCTCCAAACAATTACATCAAGTGGAAGAGAGAAACCAAGATGAAGCGGTATGATACCCCTCTTCTACTGTCACGCTACAAGGAAATCTACTTGGTCCCTAAAGGGCTACTCCTTACACGGACATTGGACATGTACAACACGATGCTTGGTCTCCAATCTAAATGGGACAATATCTTCATTCTGCATCCTGTCAACTACGTGACATTGCCTTGAAGAGCGAGACATACCATAACTAAATCAACTGAACATCACTAAACTGAAATCTGTAGTTTGGTTCCGACTCAAATGATCCTGCTAGTATCAAATACCATTATGGATCATTAATAGAAGGTTGAAAGACAAGAGGTTATTATGTAGTGTTATGACAAAAAACTTAACCTTGCTATATCTCAAAGCAACAAAATTGAGTAATTGGTACCCATGACCAGCAATAGGATCCCTGGGGTACCACAAAACTCATCAATACGATAACCCAAAGCATTAATAGAACCATCGACCTCATGTTTAAGACCCTAATTGCGTATTATGTCAACTCTCATCATCTGGTATCATAATGCTGTAAATAAGGTCATTGACCCTACTCAAAGTGTTCTGTATAATGTTCATAGAGAGTCCATTGCCGGGATCACCGATCCTAACACTGATAGTTTACTTTCAGTTTCCTGAAAACTTCTTTATCTAGTCTACTTTGTAGATGTGGTGAATTCCCAAATATGATGAAATCCCATCTAATTCTGTCTTGGCCTCAAGTGGTTAATTACCCCTGCTTCTAACGTCAACTCCATTATCTGGACCAAGTGTTGGGAAATAAGGGCAACGACCCTATCCAAGGTGTTCTGTCCGATGATCATAGTGAGTCATTGGTTGGGATCACTGACCTCTAACACTATGATTTGTTTGCAGTTCCCGAAACGCCGTATCTAGCCTACTTTGCATACGTTGTGAATCCCTTGAATAGGATTGAAAATCAATCCAATTCTGTCTTGGCCAAGGTGATGACATCCACTCCGTCACCCACTCCACACCCTCTTAATAGCCGCACTGACACTTAATCATGGTCATACTAGTGTATCCCTCAATGTCATTCAGCCTACATACACGCAGGTACGGGTACGCAAATATCGCCGTAGATTTTATAGAAGTTCGCGTTATACAATAGACGGTTTTGTTCAAAATACCCCTCACAGAAGTTGATAGATCTAAACTATTCGCTCTAAGTTCTCCGGATGCTAATCGCTTTTCGCAACGCCCAATACCACCTGCGTGAAATACAACACGCGCACCGGTTTTACCCATGATGACTTCGGTGATTCCGATCCTACCACGCACCGCTTAGAAATCCATCCGATTTAAACATAGGCCTAAATGGAACCCACTCATGTCCCCACCTACCTGACTTTCCACCCTGAAAGCACTTATTTTTGTGCACAAGTGCACACGTCCCAACCCCCAGTCACACTGACACCAACGGTGATATTTCCCCCACACCCCTGACAAAACCCTTGCGGCCCGTCAGAACACCCCCCCCCCACTCACCCCAACCTTGATTACATCATTACCTATCACACTTACCCTTTCCCATCTGAAACCAGCCTTCTTTCCAAAGGTTGGGATTTTGCCCCCACCCCTCTCAAATCGCATCTACACTCAATCAAACTTAGATAAGTTTTCGTAGGCGTGAGATTGAAGGAATTTTTCTTTGACAAGCAACGTGTTTTTGATGAGGATAAACCTATAAATCCCTTTAGGCCTACAAGTAACTGACCACCTAACCTCAATTTCCAACGGCAAATTTCTCGACAAGGTGTGTACGGACATCAACAATAATTTAACAGACTGTTGACACCTCTCCCATACTGAACGTTTAGCTTTGAAATATTACGCAACAGACATAATAATCATAAAACCGGCAGACAAGGGATCACGGTAGTTGTCCCTTTGATCGTTTCATCTTTTTCCAAGAAGGCTACGTCAGCTCGTACCAGGATGCCTATAAACAGTTAATCTGAGCCTAACGCTAAAAACACCAAACTGTCCAAAGTCTCTCTCGCAACTTGACATCGATGTTAGACTCGCCAACCATAACTCCAACTCCAAGAACGTAAGTGCCCCCATTCTTATGCTAACCGAAGTTCTAAACGAATAATCCGGTAGCCTATAGTCTCAGATGCGCATGTCCCACTGCACAGATCTCCCACTTCATTGATTTTCACCTTCGACCTTGGTACATCTCTTCCATCTTCATCCAAGATACCATCATTTCATCAAACATCATCACAACGCTCAACACCCAGTGCCCCTTTTCCTCCGCCTAACACCCGTTTTGTTGGTTTTCTGCCGACGTCACCCGCTTTATACCCAAACATCATCACAGGAGGCCTACTAAGCAGCTAAAAACTTTCTTAACACAACCACCCAAAATCTATCCCCTCCTACAGACCATCTAACCCGCCTAAACTCGCCTGCGTGACCTTGTTAGTCCCTCAATTGTTGTCGTAATTCAAACGGCAAATTTACAAACAAATCTTAGTCCTAGGATGGGCACGTGTGGCAGATCGCCCTCAACGGCTAATCTCGTTATGGGATCCTTGGAATCCACCGTCCTTGATCTAAGTCCAATGAAACCTTTCCCGGGATCATGGAAACGGTACATAGATGACATCCATTCATTTGTACCATTGGCACTTATAACCACTTGAACATTCCAAGTCCTTTCTAAATAACCTCCATCCTACGATTAAATTTACATTCCAGGCATCACTACCGAATACTTTCCTCGATACCGCTCACAACAGCTCAGAAACGGATCCATACAAACTACGCTATCTAGCAAGCCACAGATAAACACACTACCTCTTACATCTTCGTGTCACCCCCCCCTACAACTTTCGTTTTCGCGGCCATCCCATATAGCCAGGCACTGAGAGTTCGCAGAATCTCTCGTAACCGGATGAAGAAGAACGTAATCTCAACTTACTCAAATGTCAACGTACTCAACCGTAATCGATGAAAATTCTATTGTCAACAAATACAAAAGCTAACACAAACACCGCATTCTCTCTGAAAACAAACCTAAGAACAAACAGACAGAGTCCCACTGCCACCACGCAACCCATCCTTCAACCAATCCGGGCCATAGTATTTCTCGCCATATACATTCCTACTCAAGATGACAGACTGAAAAAAGCATATTCCCGTCTCCACCTATTCTGGCATTCGCCCCCCGGAATTTGCAAACCTCACTGTGCCAGCCAAACTACAGCCCCCTTAACGACAAACAAACACCCGGAATGTTTTTTCAACTGTAACGCAAGTAGTGCTCCGTCTGCCATTTACAATGAATCCTCCAAATTTACCAGCTCCATACGGGCGCCTCCTCCCCATTCACCACAAACATCCACTGTAAAACATCCGGTGGTTGATTGATCACCGTAAAAAAGGCCACCTACATATAACATTTGTCTGGCAAAAACTATGACACAAACTCTACGTTCGCTTTACTGGTGTACTCAAATCCATATCAAACTTAAAAGAAAAAATTACCCATCGTCGTCACTTCAACTCAGAAGACCAGTGTTTTGGACATCTCTCTCATGGGCATCGATATATTTTCATACACAAATGACACACCCTCCGCAAACGTGAATCATTTTTGGGATTTCCAAGCTAAACACCCTTAAACCCTTTGGTTAAATGCCGATTATAGGCCTAACCACTTTCTTCCTTTTTCATATCTCCCACCGTTCGACCCGATTCTTTTCTACGCCTCTTGTGTTTCCCGCACTTTGGTTCTATATCGGCATTGCCTTTCATTATCCATTACTTCTCGTAACACAACACTAGACCTATCGGCCTTCCCCCTCTTTTCCTACTATCACCGGTAAGCAATCATTTTTGTTGAGTTATGTCTAAACTACTGATTTTCAATTTTATAACCCTCGGCTTGGGCTAGTTGTTTATCTCATCTATGCCAATTTTTTTGTATACACCACGAGTTTCTCACTGTCGTTTTTTCTAATGTTTCTCCATTTAGGCAACTGAAGAAGCCCTGCGGCGAAAGCTTGGCCAGTACACAGATGACCTTAAATCTGTTGCTACGTTTCACCCCATTTCCAATTCTTTGACTAATATTATAATAATATATTGATAATATATGGATGGAAAAAAAGTAAGAAAACCTAAGAAAATGGAGAACCACTGTCGCCACAACCCGACAACACGGAAAACAACATGGCCGCCTAGGTGGTGGGACAGCCAGGCGGTACCAACGTATATGTGCGGTTGGCTCCCGCCTCCCAGACCATGAGGATGGCATGCCAGGAGTGACGAGGTGGTCCAATTTGCAAGAAAAAGGAAGAATGAAATCTTTTACTCGATGGGGGTGTGACCTGAATGACCAAAACATGAGTCAGAAAGGGTGGAAGGGGGGAAAAAGAAGACCATTATCATCCCTTAATGTTGATGCATAAATGTGTGGTGGTTTGCAGTTTCTTAATCAATTTGGATTCCAAAGCAAGTCGATGGTAGCAGTTCTTGCTGTCAGGTCGATCAATGGCAGTTATGTTTTAATACTGTTCGTATGTGTCCTCTTAGCTGAAGGTGTCTGGCAACCCGGTTTTATAACCACATGTGTTTAGTATCACTCACAGTGATCAGAAGGAGTGTCGTAGATAGTCGTTTCGCTGTCATACAAAACGTACTGAGATGGAAATTTCGTGCAGTGATAAGGTAAATATATTAGTAGACAAACAGTTGATCGAGGTTGTTGGATTTTTTTTTTTTTTGTTTATGTATCTCTTCCTGTGACTGTTGCTCTGGTAAGTTATCATACCAGCTGTAGTGTGTGAGCTCCCTCTCAGCATGCTTGTGTTTACATGCAGCGCATTTATTACATGGGGAGAATCCTCGCTCGGGGCTTCGGTGGTGGAGCCTGAGAGGACGATTCTGACGACCCATCTTTGATGTTGGTAAGGACGGCGGAAAGCAAATATGGGTGGATCCCGTATGGCTTCCTTGCAGCGGTCAGTGCATGGATGGAGAATTGGAAGGTATCTGTGTATGGTAATAGCTACGGTTGAATGAATAGGGTTGTATGTGATGACCATGCAAGGGAACTCGAGAGCAACTTTTTTCTTTCTGGCGGTGTCTACAGCTAGATCTGGGAATTTCAAGAGCCCTCTTGATCTGCTTTTCGATAACCTTAATGGGGATCCTCTGTCACAAAGATGTTGTGGGGGCTTGACGTGGCGGACTCTGATGGTGAGAGTCTCCTCAGTGGAGCATATACCTCTAAGTCTGAACGCCCAGCTGTATGCGATTTCATTGGTGTGTTTATGACACGAGGACCACTGGAGGTACTGATGGTGTCAGAGTTGGAATAAAGATCACTCTCCAGATATCCATCACGCAGACTCACCAAGAAAAGGAATGCATTCTTGGGATCTTACAGCTTAAGCTTGATCTTGGGATGAATGGTGTTACAGGCATGATGAAACTTCTTAGTGTCTTCCCCGTGAGCTCCAAATGAGAAAAATATCATCGATATATCTCAGACAAGGTAAGTGGTTTGTGAGTACTCGAGGAGAGCGTTTCTCCTTCCATGGCCATAAAAACAATCAAGCTCCCAGAGGGAGCATGCGGGTTCCCATCGCGGTACCCAAGGATTTGAAGAAGATAGTTTTATATCCCCCCCCCCCCCCGTCAAAAGTAGTCTGGTTGAGGACAAGCTCCATGAATTTTGTACTAAGAATGTTGACTTCAGTAGGCTATGCCGTTGACGAAGTAGTAACTGGATGATGAATGAAATCATCTTTCGTAGATTAACAATGTGACGTCCATGGTACAAAGGATGGGGGTCTGAGAGAGGATATGTTGGACATTGATACAATAGTTTTAGCATGGAAGTCATTGTGCGTCCTCCACGTATGATGGTTAAGTTTGAATATGGGGCTTAAGTAGATCAACGAACAATGAGATCTTCTCATTTGCAGTACCACAACCACTTGATGATCGGCAGTAAGGAAGCTATCGACTTCTTGTAGTGGAGTAGATATGTGCATGAATTGTGCACTGGTGATAAAAGCAGGAAATTTGGTTACACAAGTTTTTGGGGAATGTTCTAGAAGGATTTTGGGATATAGGGGCATCGCAGATTTTTTCCTGTAACAAAAATGGCAGCCATTTGCCAAAATGGCTGCAATTTATGGTATTTTAGCTCTTTTGATGGAAAAGTGGTTTTGTTTCTTTTGGGCTGCCAAAACATGATTTGTAGCCCAAAGAGCAATGCCTAAAATATAAATTTATTTATGTGTAAACTATCTGTATACGAAATGGTAACCATTTTCCAAAATGGATGTTCTTTTTCCAAAATGGTTGCCAATTTCCCTTATTTACCACTTTTCACGGACTGAATATGATATTTTTCTAACCAAATCATTGTTTTTGTAATGCGCAATGCAAAAATAAAAACCGTCAAATAGGCAATCAATACCAATTTGTTTGATGTTACTATTAAGTGCAGACATTTATGTTACTCAGCAATGCCAAATACAACCTGTAAATAGGTAATCAATACAAGTGGCAGGACTTTAAAAATAGTCACATTGCTTGTTTTACTTGCTGGCAGACTGAAATGAAACTCAAAAATATTTTAAGAATGGCTTTGTTGTTTTGTTTGATAACAAAAGATTGTTGAACATTTCCAAAAGGGAGGAGGATTTTATGTTATGGTCTAATGATCGAGCATACACTATTGCACAAGTAAGGCATACC
>JAMKCH010047035.1:0-12752 GCA_023653785.1 Ophioderma brevispina
ACATCATTTGAAAAGTTGAAGTTCAATTGAACCACTTGGTTATGGAAGTTCACAGGCAAACCGAATTTGTTTATGAGGCAAAGATCACATATGATTGTCAAAGGCCAACGGTTAGAAATTTCCGTAATTAAGAAAAACAGATTTTCCGTAAATTACGGAAAAAATCTGTTTGAGAAAAATTTTATGTAAAAAATTAAAAAACAAAAAAATACCAAAATGTTAATTTACGGAAATATTTCAAAATTTTCTGGCACAGAGCAATATTTTCCAGACTGTTTTTTCGTTCCGTAATTTAAATTACGGAAAAATTCTTTAAAAATACACATTTGTTCCATAACATGAGACAAATTTCTGTAAAAATACTGTTAAAGTTAGTTAATTTGACTGGAAAATCTCGTAAATTTACCCTCCCTTAAAAAGTCTGGATATTTTGCTGCCGGAAATTTCCGTAAATTTACGGAAATTTTTACAGTGCATGTAAGGCCATCTTCACACAACCGCGAACGGCATGCGACACAAGGGGCGAGGACGATTGTAATTTTGTAGTCTCAGTTCAGCAAATCTAGCAATAAATCCTACTCCACACTCATGAAAGATGCAGTCGCAGGCTGCTGCTGACAGTGGAGAGAAGATAGTTATTACCGTTAGAATAGTTGCAGCAATCCATTGTGAGGCGAGTGCTGAATGGCCTTCCAGATTCAGACACTTGAAGTCGGATACAAATCATCTAATTCAATTGCATTTGTTGTAGTCGACCAGGTAGGGCGGTAGCAGACCCAGAAGCCAGCCAACTCTTCAGCTTGCAATGCATGTTCCTCTCAGACATGAAAGTCCTTGTCTTCCAGTAAATCTTTGGTGACAAAGTGCATGTCGGGCTCAAGTGCCCCCCCAAAAATCTCAAAACGAAATGCACCAATTAGCTTCCCCTGATGATTGATAGTCTGACATACCATATGCTTGAGCCATTAAACCTGACATATAATACAAAGGCATTATGAATTAAGGAACATCATCTCCTCTGCAGCATGGCTGGCAACTGGTAGATGGCAATGTTCCGTCCGGTAAGATAAAACGCAACCAGCACACACTAGCTTTGCTCTAGCTGCCCATTTTCTGTTAGAAGCGGGATTGCACTCATCGGGGTGGTACTATGAATCTGAAAGTGAGGGGGGAACTTCTTATTCCATAGTGAAAGTTACTTTGTTCAAGAGATACACAAATTTGGTAAACATTAAGATGGGCCGCCATGAACATTGTTATTTCTAATAGTGTTGGTGACCTCCACGTTAAATTACACTGGGAATTGATTGATGGTCACGTAACTATATATTAGATTCCAAATATATTGAGCATCTCCAAAGGTGAACTTGTAAACAATTGTTACATTTAATACAGCCAGTGGCGGTCATCTTTGCTTCACAGTTAAAGATGACCGCCTAATAAAAGAATTCAGGAATAGATTCCTGATCATCAGATAGTCAAAAAGACAGTCAACCAGTTGTCAGTTACTTTGATCAAGAATATACATAATTTCGATTTTAATTTCCCAAGAATTACGCCTGGCAGACATTTGGATTTCTAATTAGTGATGTGAACATCAGGGTTAACAAAACAACACCTGGGATGGCCATTCTGGTCACGTAAGCACTAAGAAAACATACTATTAAACGGTCTTTCAGAGGGTGGACTGCTGGACTATGTAAAAACAATATGGATGCTATGTGAACTAGCCAGTGGTGGCCATCTTGGATTCCACAGTAAGATGAGCTTCTAATGAAACCTAACTTCAGGACTGGAGTCTGATCGTCAAATTAGTCACAACAGACACTTATCCAATGTTATAAGTAATTTGTTAAAGAGACAACATTTGGAAATTGCCAAGATGGCAGAAGGTGGCATGTTTTGGATTTCTGCATTGTGATATGCCTTCCATGTGAACACGCTACACCGGGAAGGATTTCTGAGTCATGTAAACACTTAGAACAATTATACATAACCGTCTTCAAAGATTGAAGGAACGGCTTGAAACTTTGTACAAAAATGCAATTTCATAGAGCCAGTGGCGACCCATTGGATTTTTTTACAGTAAAGATGACCCCTTTAGAAAAAAATAACTGCAGGAATGGACGCCTGGTCACCAGATTAATAAAAAAGACACTTAATCCATACGGTATTTGTGTGTTACTTTGCTCAAGAGATACACCATTTGGTATTTCCAAGATGGCCGCCGGCAGCCATTTTGGATTTCTACATAGCGATGTGACCTCCATGTTAACAAACTCCACCTGGAATGGATTTCTGGTCATGTAAACACTCAGAAACAATACATCAACCGTCTTCAAAGGTGAACTGGCACATTTTCATAGAGCCAGTGGCAGCCATCTTGGATTTTACAGTAAAGGTGATCTCTTAACGAAAAACTAACTTCAGGAATGGACTTCATCAAATTAGTCAAAACAGACACTTATTCCATGTTTGTAAGTTACTTTGTTCAAGAGATACACAATTTTCTAATTTCCAAGTTGGCCGCCGGCAGCCACTTTTGATTTTCCTTGAGATTGCCCCCACTTTTGGGAAAGGCATAGGAGCTCATTTTGTTTTAAATACCTCAAAGTACCAAATTCCATCGTCGAACGATCCTTTGCTCTCCGTGGCCATGGGACCCCTGATTTTGACCCTGCTAATAAGAATGCATTATTTCTCAAATGTTGTGATAAGGAATGATATTTTGCAGTGTAAAAGGTAAGTTATGTTCAAATAACAACAATTAATTGCTGGTATTTTCATCCTGATACTTCAATTGAAACATCCACGCTACCTTAGATGTGAAATAATGCATTAAATATTTTGGCATCAAAAAAAGGTGGGGGGGGGTGTCAAGGTTGAAAAAATCCCGAAGGGTGAGTGACAACCACCTCCCCCTTCGGTAGACGAGGGTTAATAATGCTTCTTTTTTCCTATACAATTGGGCATTGTTCTAACTTTATGGCGGTAAATGCCTTTAATATAGTTATTATAGCTATACAATTGCACAAAGTTAACGACTACATGCTGCCCCGACAAAGATATTTCGTTAAAACCACAGAAAGCATGGATTTCTGTTTGGTATGCTCGTAAAGTCAAATAAATAAGCTTTTATTTGCCGTTTATTTCATTCCAATCTGATATATATATAGAACAAAAGACGTATTTCGTCAGAAAGAAAAGTGCAAAAGAGGATTGGTCCGATTTGCATTTGTTTACAAATTTGAAAGATTGCGACAAACATGAACTTGTAACATACTGAAACCTGGAACTAATATGACTACTGAACCTTCGCAGACTCAGCCTTTATCAATTGAACTTTAGCAGACTCAGCCTTATCAATGCTTTAATTTACACAGAACGCTAAAACTAAACCAAACATAAACATATCAGATGCTTCGGTTTTGAATTCTCAAGGAATCCTATGAATCTGTAGAGAGAATAAACAAAACAAAAACATACAAAATAACAAGACATGAAAAGAAACTTCCGATAATAGGCCTGCATGGACAAGTGAAGCAGGTGGAATTGGAAATAAAGACACCAGTAGCAGGCCCAGCAGACCCATAATAGACCAGAATGGCAAGAACCCAAGCCAACGTCCCTCTTGTTAGAAGACCCGTTGGGGTTGGTAAAACACGATGACAGGAATTTGGAAGTCTTCCTTCAATAGAATAAGACGGAAAGCAGATGTGCTCGGAAGTCAAGTGTATTCATGTTGCTTCATGCAATTCAATTGCTTAAATGCAGAAATCGGACCGAGTTGATTTTGCACTCTCCTTTTTGACGAAACATAAACGGCAAACAAAAGCTTATTAGTTTATTTGGCTTTAAAAGGATAACAAACAACGCCCTTGCGTACTTTTCTTTTTTAACAAAATGCCTTTGTCCCGAGTGTTATATATATATATATATATAGAGAGAGAGAGAGAGAGAGATGGCGCTATGCGGTAAGTTAATATAGAGTCAAAGATGCTAAAGGGTACGCACCGCATTTAAGTATATTTAAATGGCCGTTAGGCCTATAAAGAAGAACTAGTCTTCAATATACAATGGAAATAGTAGTATACAATATACATTGGAAAGAAAGAAAGATCAGGGAAGAAGGCCTCAAACAAGAATTACTATAAGTACAACAGTAATCATTGCAATTAAAATAATCACCTATTTAAGAATCTACATAACAGCACTACAGGCATAACATAATTATTGCAAGCATAGCTGCAGCTTATTTGTAACTTCACTTGTAAGCTTCTTTCAATCCTACCATTTAAACACCTAATGGCTACGGATTTAGAAATGTCACAGGAGAGCCAGTCTACCCATTCGGTTCTTCTCCAAATAGCATACATGTTGTCAGTTGTTGGTTCCCCAAATATAACTGGTGCTTCAACGTAGACGGATAGAGCATTCAGATAACCCAGTGCATTACAAATTTGGTCAGCGGCATCCGTGAAACGAAGCATTCCATTGCTACATACAGGAGTCCACGTATTGTTGTCGAATTGTATTTCCAATCTTCCCTCGGCGTCAGAATTACCACCGATCAATCGAAAATCATGCGTGGGTCTGTCATCTGAAAATGAGTGTAATATTTCTGTTTAGAGACTAGCCTCAACCTTATCCTTTATTCTGACTGTTGAATACTAATACCTTATACTTAGTCGCAGGTATACCAACTTTTAGATAAAATAATAATGTGATTCGGTCAATGTAGAAAAGCATCACTCAAACTGTACCAGATAATCCAGCTAATAAGTAGGATTAATTATTTATATTTACTTTTGAAAGCATCTTTGTTAGCCTGGTTAAAAAAAGTAATTTTTATTGACTTTATATAATGCAAACACAAAAATAATTACCAAAAACAAAAAGTAAAGTAATTAAAATACACAAAAAGCACCTGTATGGAGCAATACCAAAAAATGTACTGTTGTCTACTTGGTGCAATTTCTAAATTGCATTTTTCTCTAATCCATCTGAAAATTACTTTTCATGTTTCACGTACATGTTGGGTTTCCTCCTCCAGATTACAAAAAAGAGCATAGATTGTCGTGTCTTATGTTTATGCGTTTGAGGAAAGTATTCGTAGCAAATATTATGTTATTTATTTTGTATTAGAAGCAAACCAGTCCTTGTTCTCTTAGGGTACTAAAGGTAGTTAATTTTGTTGAAACCATTTCTCATCAGCTATTGTTATATCTAATAATTGGTCCCATTTTTACTTTTTTTTGTCTGTTGTCAGTTGCTTTACCATAAATTATTTTTAGGGAAAAACTTTTGCAACTATTTTTTTTTGTTTCTTTTAATAAAAAAGACGAAGAGGGTATTGTAGTGGTACTATTTTCCAGAAAAATGTGCATTATTTTTCAGGGTTGACCCAATAGATCTACAAATTCCTTCATACAAGATTTGAAATCTTGGTATTTAAATAAGAGACCTTCTGATTAAAAAAAGTCATCTTACTCCAGCATTTATACCATCTTTTAAAATATATAGCTTCTCTTCCTACTTTGTTCCAAGGATCTTTGTTCAAATAGTTAGTTTGAGAAAATCATTTAAATGACACTACATTGATCATCTAAAGAATTGGTTGTGAGCCTCCTTATCCATATTAGTTTAAAAGCATGCACACATTTCTTTTACGTCAACCATTTGATCTCATTCATCAATAGAATTCTTTTAATTTTGACATTACCTCTCCAAATACATTTAAACAAATCAGTTCGTAATTTCCGAATGAAATCATTGGAGGGAGATGAAACAGTCAATATCAAGGGATTAAACTTGGGCAAGATTAATATCTTAAACTACAGTTATTCTGCCAAGTACTGAAATATTTCTCTTTGATCAATGATTACAGTTTTTTGTAACATATGCATATATCGTATCAAGATTGTTTTTGGAATACTTTTAATTTGTAAGTTAAAATCAACACCAAGACAGGAAAATTTGCCATCCTCTATCCAACCAACTTTTTACGTGTTTTTCGTCGATAAGGACAATATTTTTACCCCTATCCAGATCACATTTGTTTTGCTTTCGTTTATTTTAAAACCAGAAATCCTATAGTACCAATCAATAACTTGGAATGAAGAGTTTTCTGATCCATCTAGAATAAAGGTTGTATCATCAGTATATTGTGATATTGTAATTTCAGTATTTCCTACTTTTATACCCTTTATATTATCATTTTTCTTCACAAATATTTGCGCATAAAGTAAAAAGATATATGCTGAAAGGGCATTACCTTGGCGGCAGCCTCGCTTTATTTGAAATCTATAGGGGTTAGGTGACCGTTTATTTGAATAGAAGAGCTGCTGTTTGTATAATACATTTATCCATTTTTTCAGTGATTCTCCAAAATTAAACAAATCAAGTACTTTTAAAATAATTAATGGGAGACAGAATCAAAAGCTTTTTCAATATCTAGAGGAACAATTAATCCTGGAATATTTTCAAGACTTGTATATTGGAGCGTATCATAATATATTAATCTGATATTTTCTCCAATATATCGCTCTGACATAAAACCTTTTTGATTCTTGGTAGTCAGCTGAGACAGGACTTTCTTTAGCCTTTCTGCTATAGTTGCTGAGGCCATTTGAAGACTTTAGTTGCAAAACAGCTTACGTCCATTTTTACTAATTAAAGAAAACCGAAAAAAATATCCTGATACATTATAAGTTTCAAAAAGTTGTTCACCTTAATGATGCTTAAAGGGATTTATTATTATGAATCTATCGGCACATATATATAATGAAATATCCCTAAATATGACGTACCAGATGGTTTTCATGGTCATTGGAGTATTCCTTGCGAAGAAAACCCCATTTTCATGCTTAACTTTCGAAGCAGTGGACGATTTAACGAAGATTTTTTTTCGGAAGGAATACTCCAATGGCCATGAAAACCATCTGGTACGTTTCATTAGGGATATTTTTTATGTGCCGATAGATTCATACCAATAAATCACTTTAATAAGGTTCTCTTTGAAATCGTAAAGTTGGTAAAAGTCTGCCATACCTTAATTAGATTTGTAATTAATTATTACCCTGGACGTAAGGTATTTCTTCCTTTCTATTACTTCCTTTCTTCTTTTTTTCTGCAACTCTACTTCCTCAATCCACCTACTTTCTCTTTCCTTTATTCTTCTTCTGTAGTGTTATTTCTTCCTTTCTTACTTTCTTTTCTTGTTTTTTGTTCTTCCTTTCTTCTACTTACTTTTCGTCTTTCATTCTTCCTTCTACATCCATTCTGCTCCCTTTTTTCCTTTGCTCCTTTCTTCTTCATCATTGTCTTGATATTTGTTTCTAGTGCAGTTGAGTTTTATTGCATTAAGTGGGCCTACAATCCTTATAATGAGACAAATGCATTGGTGTACATAATTTGACTTGAATTCAAATTTACCCCGTACTAATTGCATCCCCTTATTTAACAAAGTTCGCCACATTGGACTCAAAAGTTATGATTCAACACCCTTCAAACTATAGAAAACACCTCTAATCCTTCTTCCTCAAACTTCGAGAATAGAATTCTCATTTGTAACCCTACTAAAACTTGTTTCACAGCTGTTTGACCCCATAAAAATTGTCTCTTTTATTTTTGGAACAATTTTAAGCAGTGGCGACACAATTTTGACAACAGCTATTTAAGTAGGGACATGCAAGAGCAAAAAAATCAGACAAATCCATTGCGACATCTTGCCAATAGCCTACAAAGGTCATAAATTGTATGTTATAAGAGCGCCCTCTAGTAGACCATTCTTCCATAGAAAGACATGGAAACTAGATTTTTACGAAAATCCACATTTTGTCCCCGCAATGAATTTCGTACAAATTTACACAGAATGTAGTTAGTGGACTAATAGGCCAATCAGTTGGTCAATAGTGTGTCGCCAGGGAATACTGTATGTTTTTTTCTGGTTTTTGTCATATAATCAACTTTTCAAACAGCTGTGGTTTCCTGACACATAATTACTAGTATTTTTATGTTGCATAATCATTCTTTCCAAATAAGCTTTTGGGCCAACTTGTATTTTTCACTTTAAAAAAATGGCGACCGATACCAATCCTTACTAAAAAATCGGCTAAAATAGGTCTTTTAAGAAACATATTAGGGTATATTTATAGACTCTCATTGTTGGCGGCGTAAAAGATTTCAGGATACTGAAAAATTGTTATTACACTATAACTGCATTGTGGAGGCATTATTTCGTCACTCTAAATGGTGTTAATACAATTATTTACAACATTTATATTCAAAAACTTAGCTACAATTCTCTTTACAACACCTGGGATATTCAAAATACTATTCTAAATAATTATTGTGGTTAGCTAATTGTACTTTACGTTTTGTGGTGGCCATTTTAAAGTATATTTTACTATTTAATATATGCCATCATGTACGTACGTGTAAATTGATGAGTTCCACTGTTGGCAGATCATCGAGGGGTGATCTTCAAGCCATTTCAAACACATGCATCCACCCAAGAGAAGTAGTGTTTCCTCCTCCTCATTGTGCTTGATGCATCACAGCAAGGGCAGTCAAATGTGATGATTCGCACTGTCGACAGTGATGTCGTTGTCATCACTAAACTTGATCAAGGCTGTCCTGCTATGAACAGACCACTTATGTATTTATTTTTCACACTGTATTTGGGACTCCCATTGGTATTATTGACCTTTATTCTCAAATATTTTAAACATTGTGTTTGCGTCCGGTTTGGAGTCCGTGCTTCGTACTTCTTTTTCTTGCGTCTGAGGCAGCAGCTAAATAATGCGTTTGCTTTGGTGGTGCCAGCTCACTGTTGATTGGCTAGGGTTTGAGAAGTCTATATCCACCGGTTGACTAAAGGTAGGGCACTTATTGAGAAAGTGATCCGCAGTCTGATGATGAAGAGTAACAGTTGGCAGGCTGGAAGATGGGTCGCAGCCGCCATCGTTGCAATAGTGCATATTGTTGAATCGACCGACTCCTGTTCAAGGTTACCCATTCCCTATACTGGAAGATTGCTCAGGTGGGAGTTCTTGTCATAGGTGTGATAGCGAGTTGATCTTTTCTTGGGGGTTCTGCCAGGCAGTGTTCCATGACTGTATGTGTTGAATTGGAGAGCTCGAGAGTTTAGCAGAAGCAAGCGTGTCGACAGTAAGGTCGACGAGAGCACAGTCGCTGTCTCCGAGCTTGTGCGATTCTTTGACAGTATTTATGCAGCAGGTGCGTATTGTCCAACAAGCCTCCATTCCACCAGTTTTATGTGTGTGGTGTTCCTCGACATCCGAAGCACTGCTGTGCAATGCCTGAAAGCACTGGTAAAAACTCAGACGGAGTGGGACGTAGGCAACGAATACTGGTTCTCATGGTCCGTTGAGTACTGTGTCATCTTTTTGTGTGAGAGCTATTGCACCATTGCTTGATTAAATTGCTTTGTTGTGTAATCTTCCGGTATAAAACTCCTACAAATTCTTGCAAATGCGAGCAAATGCCTGAGTTGACATTTTTTGAACTTGAAGCATGGCACATAGGCCAGTTTAAATTGGAGACCATCAAATTAGTGCTTGATAGCATGAACTCACTCAGCCACGGTAATTGCTTTAATTTGTTTTAGGAGAGGGAATAAGTGACAAGGTTATTCTGCAGCGAAGCGTCTAGCAAATCAATTAATTTATCTCGGCAAAAAGGACTGTTGCCAGGTTGTTGCCGAATCTTATTGTGCCGGTTGCGTTTTTGCCGTCCTATGCATGATGGGGCCCTTTGTTATTGTTCCCGCCGCTATTCGATTTGGGTCATTACCGCCTGCTAGTTGCCGTCCGTTCAATATGTCTTGCTCCTGTGTATGCTTTGAAATACAAACAATGGACTTACGTTTCTTTACTATCTCGATAATGGCGTATGGATTATCCAACCGAATAGATAAGTGGAATGCAGTGGCAGCTGTGTTTTCGATTCGTTCATCCATTGGGAATTCTAAGCGGGTTTTAGTTCTCTATCTTCAATATATGACATATAGGACTTCGCGATGATCCAATGAGTCAGTTTGGGCGTCGGCCGTGTTTTGCAAAGATTGTCTGTTGGGGCTGGAACTTTCCGGACTGTTAGGCAACCCATAATCCTGGTGTTCAAGTAATTATTCGGTGAAGTGTACGGGTTAATACCGATCTGCTGTGTACCGATTTTAACCACGTGACAGTGTTGTTTAACTATCGCTTGTGATAATCGTGTGCCAGAATTACTAATGATGTCATCGCGTGTTTCTTGTTACCACTGGTGGTGTATTTCAGCATATTACATGCAAAAATTTGGAACCTTCTTCGATTCTGTGTTCGAGACCTTCGGGAACTTTGGTGTTCATCAATCTCAGAGGATTGGCAGCGGCTACTTGAGACATTTTTCCGTCTTTACGGCAACCCGTACTAAGCGGAGTTCCTGGCAGTGGAATTTAATTCTTGGACGGGTCTCAGTTGAGCTATTTCACACTGCTTGGTACTATGGAACATATTTCGTGGAATACAAAATTGGGGCGGTTGAGTGTTGACTAACAGGTGGCCACACGCCTTGAGAGGGGCGGTGTAGAACTGTGTACGAACTGTTCCAGCGTTTTACACGCAGTCGGGCTAAACTACATTTCAGTATCCTTTTCAATATTTGTAAACTCCAATTGTATTGTTGCGTTTTTGCTTCCTTTGTTGTCCGTGGTCACGTTTGGTTATGGGATGGGCATTTCATGGTGGTTTAAAGCCGAGCATCCCGTAATTGATAGTGTAGCACAGTTCCTACTGGGGCACGCCTTTCACACCTTATGTTGGTGGTCAACAACCCTATCGTTTTCAATTGTTTGTGTTATGTCTCTCTAATGGAGTGGGCTATTTTAAAATGCGTGTGGCTTTATCTGGTATTAGAAACATAATAATAATATGGGATTGCAGGAAAGCTCAAGACTCAGGGTGGCACTCCCTCCTTTCTCACATGTACAAGTTTTCCTGATGGCACTAGCTGAAGCTACGGCATCATTTTACATTAACATTACAAAACTACATTTACATACAAAATTGTTTCATAAAACAAATACATAAGAATATAAAATAAATAAGAATTAAACAGTAGCCCTAGCCCCCTGTTTCCTACCAGATTGCGCAAATAACTATAATGCTTGGGTTTTATAACTTGTTTTTTTTGGTGCGGTTTGTGTTAATCACTTTTAAAAACAGGACCCCCGTCCAGTGGCCTTCCACTAGTTCCTTTGGCGGGGTTTTGGCCGTGATTATATTGCAGAGGAGGGCATTAGGTTCGGTTCACTTCTTTCTGGCTAAACACGGACATTAGGCAACACATGCACCACACATACACGGATACACATACACATTCACACTAAATTTTTTAATATCCCTGGCGTATCGTTAGTTTTTAAGCAGGCGTCGCGAAATGCTTTTAGGTTGCGAATGTTTTATATTATTCTTTCTTTCACATCCTGTGTGTTCAGTTAATCAGGAGATTTTATACATGTTGTAGTCCCGTACTAATTTGTATTTTGGGTGATTCGTTGGTGTCTTGTACGTATCTATTGAGCGTCGGTCAAGGGCAATTTAAATAATTCGTAAGCGTGCCGTTGTTTGGGCCTGCGTTTTTTGTGTTTCGCCATTAGGCTTAATGAATGTTTAACGTTGGTGCCTCGGCCGATCGGGCTCATGTTTTGTCCCTTTCATTAGGGAAGCTCGTTATTGCGTCAACCATTGCGTAAAATTCAATTTGAAAATGTGGTTGAGGCCCTTTCAAGTGTATTTTCAATTTTCCTCTTCGCAATAGCGCAATGCTTTAAGAGTTGCGATTGTTTGTTAGTATTATTTGTAATGTCTATTAGTCCAGTAGTATTAGCTCATATAGCCAAATAGGTGGATATTTTTGGTAACAAGCTGATTTTTTCAGTATAGGTGCTGGAACATGTGTACTATCACTGACAAAAAGTCCCCGCAAATCCCCTGGTGGCATTTTCCGAAATCCAAGATGGCGTCCAAAATGGCCGTTTTTACAATATTTATATATATATTTTGGAACTATACATGTTAAAAACAAAACAAACATATCCAAACATATGTTTTTGAGTATGGAGAATCTATTTACAACATAACCAAGGGGTTTCAACGCTGTCAAGTACTCAAAATTCAAAATGGCGCCCAAAATGGCCGCCATTTTTATATTTGCAGAAACGTTGAAGCCACAAGTGTTCAGAAAAAGTGTTAAGAGACTAAATATAGTACTTTAAGTTAATGGAATCCCAAAATACCATTAATAATAATATATTGTATAGCTATTGAACATAATGATATTCAAGATGTACAAGAAAATAAGTATAGAAAATAGAAAGAATCCACATTTAAATCAAAGTTTCCTCTTTCTTTCACATCTTAGGACATATATTTGCAAACATAGAGCAGCTTGCCTTTCACCAGCTTGAACCAATTAAGGGGACTTATACCCAATCAAAACACCAAACCATTATATGGGATCAAAACAATGTAAAGAATAAAAATATTTAAAAATAAAATAAAATGGCTATGTACTGGCATAGTTATTACTTCACATTATAGGTGGTTGGATCAAAAAATGTTACTTGGTTCTACCAAAAATGATTAAGGAATATTCCAAGTTTGCCGCCGTCACCATGGCAACAGTGTATGCGGCATCCAAAAAACAATGTGTTATGGTTTCAAATTAATTATGTTTTTCATTAA
>JAMKCH010047036.1:0-11344 GCA_023653785.1 Ophioderma brevispina
GACTCTTTCCGACCCAAAAATTAAATGGTTTCAATACGACTTACAAATATAATTTTGGGACAACTCTCTCTTTTTATTATGAATATGTCTGAAATTAACTATTTACTTTCTGTAAGAAACTGAGGAACTATACAACATTTATGTTTTTAATTGCAAAAAAATGTGGTTAAAGTAATTAAAGGATTTCACTTCAGTCTTTAAAATTGGTCGTTTAGCTTAGTTACTTAATACAAAATATTATCTTTGGCTTCTTCCCATACGCCAAATATAGCCTTAAATACTATAATTATGTGGATACAATGATATTTACAAATAAATTACTTGATAAAATACCATTTTAGTAACATGAAAAGGATTGTGAAAGCAAAGTCTGGACTAGAAAATTGATCCACTATAGCTAATTTCAGAAAGCAGATGTTTGAAAAACTATGGGCCGGTATAAAAACATGTTGACAGATGTATTATCCTTATTAGTAACTAATTATTAATATATATATGGTAAACTATTATTGTTTTGTTAAGAAAGTGACGTATTATATGGGTCTGGTGGCTAATTTTTGTATGTTTTCTTTTCGCCGCCCGCCAGACCACGTACGATATTAAAAAAAAATATAAAAAAAAATATTAAACTAAACGATAGTTCCCGAGTGGTACCCCTTCAAACAAATAATCCTGAACTTAGAAAATGTAATTTCTAAGATCTCACAAAAACCAAAAATGTCGAACCTTGTAATTCTCAGCTCACGATTTTGATGAAATGAAGAAAATGAGAAATGATTATTGTGGACGAGATCTAATAAAAAGAACCCGGCAGTGGACCTAAGTCCGGAAGAAAATTAAAAAAAAAACATATTTGGTTCCGTTTCTGCTGCCGGTGAGCGTTTTCCAATACATTGAATACTGCTGTATTCATGGCATATCATTGAAATATTAACAACTGAGGAAATACAAAATGCACACTACTTAGTTTTTTTTTTTTTTTTTTTTTTTTTTTTTTTTTTTTTTTAAATAATAAAGTGCAATATTGAGACTACAGTCGTATTCCAACAATTATGATCAACGCACACATCAAACTTTGCCCTTTGGTCTATTTTGTTATCTCCACCTGTGAGTTTTTGTGATAAATAATAAATCTTTTACAAGAATAAAATTAAAATTGCTCATACATGAAGTCCTTTTGCGGGCATATAACATTTTTTGCCAGGCCACAAATTTGTACTGACCAAACCAGATACATTTTCTTGAAGTTTCTCATCTTTGGGAAGTTTTATAAATAACACATTTGGAAGAACGTGTCATTCGTTTTCATTGAACTAAGCTAAGAGGATCACACCTGTCATTTATTAATTTTGGTTACTTGATTGCTGGGGTCATATATTAAAGGCTATTGTTTCTATCGCTGTGAAATTTTCAGAAAGAGTAGCTAACAGTCCCTTCTCACACGTTAACAAATAACAAATAGTCATATTCTTGTGTTCAAAACTTATGGCGGCTGGAACAATGCGTTGCGTTTTTATTGGGACACGCTGTATATTAGTGGATGAGCTAGACCATCTAAAGTACCATTATTGGTACCACCTGGACGAGCACTGATACCAGGGGTTCCTAACACTATGACGTACACAAAAATGTATGATGGCCATTCTGTAGGGGTAGTAGGGGCTCGCAAAAGATTATACAGGGGTAAAAATTAAAAAGTGGTCCAATGTTGTTGAAATGCATACCAAAATTTTGTATGATCACAAGGATTAAAAAAATGTATAGTTTGTGCTATCTTTGACTTACCCTTATGGAGTTATAAACTGAAAACCGTAGTTATAGGTCAAAGGTTAAATTTCACTTCTACAGGGTCAAATATTAAAAAAAAATCAATTTCAGTGGAAATGGTCTCATATTATTTGTAATGTAATCACAAGTAAAATAAGGTATAGTTTGGACAATGTACAATGTATAGTTACCAAGTTACACCCAAAATTAACCCCAGCCCCTATGTGGTATAGGGGCAGTACTAATGAGGTGCGTAACTTGTTAATTTCACATTGCAGATGGTCCAGACTATTCCTTAGTTTAATTGTGATAACATTACAAACAATATGAGACCATTTCCACTGAAATTGAAGCGTTTTTAGTATTTGACCCCTGTAGAAGCTAAAATTAACCTTTGACCTACAATAACGGTTTTCAGTTTATAACTCCATAAGTGTAAGTCAGTGATAGCATTGTTTGAATATTTGTGATCATACGAACATTTTGGTATGCAATTCAACAACATTAGACCACTTTTCAATTTTGATCCCTGTATAATCTTTTGCGACCCCTATCTCACTTAAGCTACCCCTTCAGAATGTCCATCATACATTTTCGTGTATGTCATAGTATGAGGTAGCCCTGGTATAAATGCCTCTTTGCCCCCCAGGTGGTACCGACCAACATGCCTGGCTCACCCACTATATGCATGTATATGTGTATGAGTCCTCGAGGGTATTGCAATCTTGTATATTAAATCCTGTTGAAGTAATCTTTTGAATTGCAAATAGATAGAATAAGTCCTGTTTTGGGGGTGAGTCATTTTACTATAAAAGAATTAAAAAAAATAGTGTTCCCATTAAAAGATTACTATTCCCGAGGTCCGGACGTCCATTTAATATATCTGAAATGTACGTGATATATTAAAACCTAAAATCCACATTGACTGCGAAACTTTCTCTTAGGGCTCAGCGAGCCTTCCGCAGCGGTGAAACACTCCAGGTAAGTGGTTTGTACGTGTGAAATCAGCCTCTAATGCCCACACCAATGCTGACGTCAGCAAACTATTCGGAATGATCAATCGTTTCCTGACGCCCAAAGTGATTATTTAATGGACACAAAATACAGTCTAAATAACTCTAGATACATGTAGTCTCAGAAATACTATTAAGTGTTGTTTTGTCACCATGGTATTTGAGTCGTATCCAAGTAATTCTGTAGATAGAAGATATTGTCAAATATGGCGTGGTTTTCACATCAGTTGAGAGGTATGAGGTGATGGATGGGTGTTGAAATCCCTGGATGAGCGTTTTGACTATAGCAAATGGAATAAACGGGAACAATTTTCGCAATATCTGTATTGAATTAACTATTACTAGTACTTCTGCAGGTGGACTAACCGATATCATATTGGATGTAGGTCCAGTATCTGTCCTACCAGGACCTATCAGGTAAAACGTGTGATATGTTCCATGTCCTTCTACTACCCTATCATGAACAGGGGAGAACTATCCGAAAAGTCACTCTTAGAACGTTCGTCTCCTTTTGGTGCAGAGAATGATTTCTGGATTTCCATATTTTGATGTTAGATTATAAGGTTACGAAAGCTGAGAGATTCTTTCAAAAAAGACGATGATTGACGGAGAAAGACAATTTATGTCAATGAACTAATATTTCATCCTTTAACCTCAACTCGTGAAATTTTTGCTGTAAAGCGTGTCAATGTGTTACTGTAAGAAATGTCCAAGGGTAATAGCTATTGGCCTTTGCCCCTCAGTAAAACCTTAGCCAGATTCTGAAAGTAAAGACTGGTTTTACTTGTCAACAAAGATAACGTAATGCTAGAACAAGAAGAATAACTTAAGATACTCCGTGCAAACGCAAGAGACCTCTTAAAAAAAAATCCAGGTATTGTGCTTCCTGAAGTAAACGACATTCTATATAACAAATTATACCACTTTACTACCACTCAGCTTGAACAGAATGCCTCGAGGTGGAAAGAAAGAACAAAGACCTAGTATAGCTATTGATTCGTGAGTAAAAAAAAGCTTAAAGGATTGAAAATGAGTTGATCCAAATACCAGGGCACTGCAGAATGCGGGGTTAGGCCTCAGCAGGCAGAATGGAATGGTATTGATTTTGGGACACTATTCTAGTATTGACCACATTGTTTAGCTTGGGAGGAGGTGGCGATTTGGGGGGGGAGTGGGTGAAACCAAACGAAAATAGGCCTATCATGTATACCAACTTATGATAAAATAAAAAGATCACTAAAAAAATCAAACCACACTTCATAATATTTGTTACCGAGATTGGAGTGGCACCGTGGTATCTTTAGTCAACGTTATTTTGAGATATGGGTAATACATTTCTTTAACATCAATTTGGGCTTTTGGTCTGGGCTTGAATACCCAAACCTTCCCCTTCGGCTTTTAAAGTTAAAAAACACCGCGAGTACACATAAACTATTACACAATGATTTGATAAAAATAAACCACTGATGGAAAGTTGCCTGCAATCAATAAATTATATACGGGCCAACTATTGCGCGCCATGAAAACAAGTATAGTAGTCAGGTTAGAACTTCATGTGACCGTACAGGTGAGTATATATGCAATTTTTTTTGCTGAAAAGTGTATTAGATAGGGTGTGTAGAAGAAGAATCTGCCGGGGCCCCTGGGCCATAGTGGGCATTTTGAGAAATCCAAGCATGGGCGTCGCCATTAATGATAACTATAATTCAACCCTATATTATCAAACGATGGAGTTACTAGATATTACTATATGATCAAGGAACAAGGTATGCACTTGGAACATTAAGTCATACTTCAAATTCACAATGGACGCCAAATCCAATAATTTTAAAATATGCCTATTACAGCCAAATACCTGCCCGATAAAAACAGACTTGAACTACTTAGGTTATGTTGTTAGACAAATAAAGATGTCTGAATATTTTTAATTGTAAATGGCGTCATCAATTGGCAGCCAAAAAAAGTGAACATCTTCAAAAAATACTTGACACAAATTTATAAGATTACAGCCGTCAAATCGAGAAATCAATTTGCCAATGACATTAGAATGTACCTTTGATCCTTACCAATGCTACAACATACATTTCAATTTGTTTTAAATGCGCCAAATATCGAAATAAAACCAATATGGTGCAAAGTTTTCAAAATACCAAGGAATTACATTTTTTCACATATATGCACTCAATTTATAATGTGACACATTTTATTCATCGGGATTACCTTGTATCACTTGGTTATGATCATAGGTACATTTTAATTGTTGCATTGCACAATAATTTATACTTGAAGGTAAATATTTAGAAATTTGTTGCTCAAGCTGTTTTTGAAAAGAAGAGATCTTCACGTTTTTGGCTGCCATATTGATTGGAGTGCAGTGTTACAAACTTTAAAGTATCAGGATACCTTTATTGTATCTAACAACATTAATCTAGGGTACTTATGTTATTTTTTATGCAGGTTATTTGATGTTATAGGGCATATTTTAAATTATTAGATTTGGCTTCCATTTTAATTTGAAAGTATGACTTAATGTTACAGTGCCATACTCTAGTTCATTGGATCTTATAGTAGATCTAGTAACTCCATAGTGATAATATAGGGTGAAGTATATTATTCATTTATGGCGAGCCATCTTGGATTCTCAAAATGCCCAAAATGCCCAGGTGGCACCCGCAGAAAAGATTCTTATCTACCACACCCTATAATCTATATTTTCAGCAAAAAAAAAAAAAAAAAAATGTTGTATATACTCAACTTTACGATCAGGCCATAATTGCACCATATCCACCGACTAAAGTATATAGATCAATATTGTATATGGAGTTTGTGCGTGCATGTACTGACTCACGTATCATTGGCCCAAACGAGTCATAAACTAGTTAATCTGCTCGCAGAAAGAAATTAATTTCAAGCGAGCTGAATGAAATTCAGAATTTCAGAGAGCCAGAAAATGTATTCCAATCAGATTATGACCTGCGGCATTGAGGACACAAATCACTTATTTTAAAAGTGTATGATGAGCCCAATTCGGTCTTATTTTTCCATAGATTTATTCGGTTGGGTTTGAAAGACTCGACATCAGAATTAACTTTTCGGGGTCCGGTCCCTTGGTGAAATTTGCATTGATTATATTCTAGCGAGTAGTGTTGACTAACAAGAATTGGAATTGGGTCAAAACTGACCCAAGCTCTTTAAGTTCTGACAGGTCAGAATTGACGAGTAGTAGTTTAGTCAAAATCAAAAATGACATGATAACAGTTAGACCTTTAGTGCCGTAAACCTATAATATTGGCCCTAAATCGTTGGTACAAGAGTCTTGGTCAGATTGTATTAACTGATTTGGAATTAACATTCTGTTAAATCTACACCTAAGTAGATTCACTGTCACCACAAAGTAAGCAGAATGCCAAGCCTTATCCCAAGTTTGAAAAAAAAAAAAACAACGATCGATGCTCACTTTCGGCGAAGTTTGTGGCCAACGAAAACATTGTGAAGGGGTCCATTCAGGGAAGCGTGATGGTTAATACACAGCAGCCGGCAACATCCCGCTATGCATGGATTACCCCAACTTCAGGTCACACACGCTGCCTTTGAAAAACACGGACATTTACTGGATTTCCATGAAATGGGAAGACCTTGTAGATTTTTTTTTTTTTGTCTAAATTGTTCTTTTATACCACCTGAAACAGCTAAACAGAAAAACTATTTACGGTCACTATTTTTGTTTTAACTTATCATTAATCTGGATATGAAGTTTCCACAGACGCCAACTAAAGTCTGTTGAAGCGACTCTAATGGAACAACACTCAATAACAATAGCTCAGCGGGACGCTGTCGGCTGCTGTGAGATTAATACATCCCACACATTTTTTTTCATGGACTTCCGGGGACGAGTTCTCTGTACTGACGTCCATACGTCTTCAGAATGCACCTTAACATTAGCCCCAAGATGCCCCCCAAATAGGATAACGTATTCAGGAAAAGGGGGTTGCCCAAATGCCCCAATAAAGAATAATAATCATACAGGAACTCAACTTATTGCTTGTCCCCATAGACACACGCATAAGTGTATAAGGTCACTTTTGCTTTGGCCCAAACCCTGTGCGACGATCCCAAATTAAAAGTTTGTCAAAACTTAATAAAAATGAAAGACTGCTTTAATCGAATGTGGAGATAAACTGTTTACTTGGCCTATTTCCCCCCTCAGAAAGGAATAGCTTGACTTCCCGGGGGTTACTCAGTAGAAAATGGTAGGTACATATGTGCCGCCGATATGCGTCACATTTTCACCCCTTATAACAATGGGTCGTTTTCCCACCATGCTACTATATTGATGGGTCAACTTTTGAGCTCATTGGCTACTATATAAATGGTCCATTTTCAATTTTTGGTCTCAATTTACTCTTAGAATGGGTCCTTTTTTCCGGGGGGGGGGGGGGGGGGGGGGCTGATTTTCGGTAAAATCAACAAGAAAATGGTTGATTTTCTGATTCTCGGAAAAGTTACTTAAAATGGGCCGATTTTGCTAAGATTACTATGAAATGGTGCAAATTTTGAAAGCCACTATAGAATGGGTCGAAATTTCGTAACCAACTATATAATATTTGTCATATTTTTTACAATTTGGTCACTAATAAACATGTCGATTTTTTTTACCCGACGGAGCCGCCCACCTGTACCCAAATTTTTTGAGTCGAGTACCCACCGGGCTTGAATACACCGAGATTGTGTGTTCTATTCTCGCGCAGTGATTTATTTAATACTCTTTAGCTAGCCAATGAATAATTAAATCGCCAAAATATTGACCTCGGTATATGCCGTTTTTTATTCATATTTTTCAGGATCGTTCATATTTAAACAATGCGTCAGAAGCATTTTGTTATTGGGTTACCACAGGGGCACCATAAACCATGAGTAGCAAATTATGTCCTTCAATGTACCTCAAGCTCAAGGGGGCGAGCTTATCCTGCAAAGGGGGCCTAAAGGGATGTCTTAAGCTTGGTCCTCCAGGATACTTCACTGCAAAAAAGTGGGGTGTTTCCTGCAATTGTTGTCGTACAGCGTCCAGGTGGATTGAAAGCGTTCTTTTTTTTCTTCTTTTAAGACACGGGTGTGCCTTTTTCTAAAGAGTACCCGTTTTGCTTGGCGGCCCGTCTTGTCTTTCAATATGCCTTCAAGCATAACGGAAGTAAGGGACGACATTGTCTATTCAGGTTAAAGCGATGCACTTGTCCATATGTGCTCACGTGAGGTGTCAGAGTTTATGGGATTGGATATTTGGCTATTTAGCTCCGGCTAGTAAATTCAGAAACTCCAGAGGCGTCCCATTTAGGCTAGTTTTTTTCTGGCCATCCCCAGAGTTAGCCTGGGAGCTGAGCAGACATTTTATCACATCGGGAGTACAAAACGGTTGAGTGATTAAATATGTAGACATCCTGACAGGGATCCTAACGTGTTCATAAGTGCTGCAAATGTTGTATTAAGACAGGGGGTGGGGCTTTACAAAGATTTTAATTGATCCATCGTGTTGAAAAGTATAGCACATCATTTGTACCACCCTCGATGCAGAAAAGGTAGAGTTTGTACTATCTCAGTTATATGCTAAAAACAGCAAAACCAATACAAGGTGGAGCTCATAGGATAGAATAAGGAATAGTTTTGAGTGTCTCAAATGCTTAGTTTACCCAAGTAAGGGGAATCAAGTCAAGCCCATTGATGCAAGGACTGACCTGTTTTTTTCCCCGTAGATCGCATGGGACATCCACTTTGTATTCTTTGTTCATATAACGCCTCATTTTAAAAATTCTGGTAGGCAATCGTACGTCAAGCACCCTTTCTGAATCTCTCTACCTCCTCACATTATTTTCTATTTTCTAGCGTACTCTTAATGGAAAAGAAGAAAACATCCTTAAAGAGACATGAAACTTCTTGTTTACCTACTTACCCCAAAAAAGTAAAAATCCCCTCTTTTGAGGATTTTTAATAGAGAGCTCTACAAGGCTGTCTCTCTACTAGCCAACCCAAGAGTGGAATTTGCACTTTTTGAGGTTTTTCACTCTGTTTGAGAGACGAAGTTTCACAACAAACACACACACACACATACACCACACACACACACACACACACACACACACAGCACACCTCTGTCTCTCTTACCTTTCTAGCCTCATGATTGTGTACTTTTTACAAACCATATTTTGTAAAAGAATTGCCTCAAGAAATGTAAAGTAGTTTGCAATGGTCAAATATAACTGCAATCTCTCCTATCTATTTTATCTGCTGAAATGCATATAACACTTCAGGTTTAATTTAGGTCAAGTGTTTGAAAGGCATTCCATTTTACCGATAATTGCAATCGCTGTCATTTAAATTATTGATGTGTCCTCTGATTAAATGTATGCAGCTTGTCACATTTAACGTCTAAAATTTGTGATTTTCAATTATACAGAGGTTATTATGATAAGGTTCCTTCTGTCACCGAGATGAAACGTTTTGTGAAGATGAAATCAAAACCGAAGTTCGTCATTTGTGGGTGCTGAATAGTTGTATCTTCAAGATATACAAGGGAATATTGAAGAGAAAAAAAACATGAATACATAAAAAAAAGAAGAGAGGAAGAGAAACATAAGAAAAGAAAATGACAGGGAGGAAAATAAGAGAAAAAATCAAAAAAAGAAATTGGAATGGGACCATTGACAATATTCAGAGACATGCTTCCAAAAGACATTTGTTTTGTTTGTCAACCCTGAAGTGATATCATTGGAAAGAGGATATCAATCAGTGTTTCCTTTATACCAGAAGTGATATATAAAACCACCTCATGTCTTACTGAAGTATACAATTGAATCACTGTGTAATTAATGTAAAAGGAATGTCCCAAAATATTTCCATCAAATTTTGACGACTGCTTTAGTCTAACAATGCAACACCATCAATTACCATTGTTTAATTTGGGCCATTTTGTACCCCAAATATATTTTTATTATTTTTTCCAACAGAAAGAATATATAATGTACCATATCTGATGTTAGGACTTTCGCATGCGCTACTGCTACGGCCATACCCTCACCCTTAGGGTTTCGTCATAATAGACCCTTAGTCATTACCTCGGTAAAAGAGTGTGCCCAATTTCCCTTCTAACCATTTAGTATTGTATAATATTCTCTTTACTGGGCCTCATTCCCACCATACCACGCATTCTAACTAAAGAAATCTACTTTAAAGGAAATAGTCATGATTGCTGAATATTTGGAAAATTTGGTATGATGGAAAGCTTAAGTAACGTAGATACAGATTTTTTTTTTTATGCTTTTTATGGCACTGTTTTATTCTAATTAGGCTAGTATATGTGGCCTGCTCGTGTGTCACAACCACCCCTTCAATTTGACCAAAAGAGAATGTTTCTAATTACCTTTTTAAAAAAGCCGAGATTCTTATATTATCTGATCTCATGGTAAGTATATGTGCCAATTTTACGTGCGAAATTGATCTACTCTCGAAGAATTTTCTGTTTTTCGTGTCGGTTAGATGAGCAACACAGTGGCCTTTGGGACACTGTCCGGACCGACTTTTAATTGGAAATAACCTTTTCTTTATGATGGTGAACTATAAACAAATGCAGATGTTAGGCTCTGAAACCAAAGGGCCTACTTTGAGAATGAAATAATAAAATCAGGTCCCATGTCCCAAGTTCGGAATTCGAGGCCGCAATCTCTACCTGAAAAAGTTACCCCCTCACCCTCAGTGCTATACTGCATTTGTCCGTCCCTTCTGAACTAATTTCCAAAGACTTAAAAGTTTTTAAAGTAACTTTCAGAGACTAAATATGGGAATAATCATTGAAAGAATAAATTATCTACTAATTATTTGAATTTCAAGCATTTTTTACAAGTTTTGTTCCTTGGAATTGAGAGAGTTACATTCTTGCTCTCTAAAAATACGCGGTCGATGCAATTAAAGTGACGAGTTTAATAGTATTGTGTGGCAGAATAGCAGTAAAATACTCCGAAGTTTACAAACTTTCATAACCTTTACAGTATTTTTACGTGTATTTTGTTCAATTCTCCCAATGTTTCCCAGGTTTTCAGAGAATATCTCACATTAGAAGGAAAACTTAGAGTAATAGGAGATTGATGGTCCTTACTTACGAAATACGTGGATCGATACGCGAGAGATATTAGAAGCGTTGATATCGCGTAACCTTTGTTTGGCGTGTGACGCCTCTGAATGGCGCATGAACAGTTTTTCTCACAATTTTTGAACACTAAAACGTGCTATTTGTTACATTAATTGAGAACAGTTAGTTCGGTGACCCCATCTTTTTTCTTTCTTAATCGAAAGCTTCTAGTAAGTGTCGCACTTTTATATTAAAATTTCCCAACAAAAAATTTCGAGTCAACATTTTTTTTATAACTAAAAATGTCTGTCGTAAAAATCAAATTTCCATAGGTTGTGTACTAATTTTTGATCAAAAATGGCCAAAAATAGGTAATTTTGGAATCATATTATATGACAAACGAGGTCGGTGACCCCCATTTTTTTATTTGGGATTGTTGGTTTTACCA
>JAMKCH010047037.1:0-42880 GCA_023653785.1 Ophioderma brevispina
TTGCAACACGGGTTAGGGTTGGGGTTATAGGGCCTATAGGACGTAGGCTAGGGTTAAGATAGGGTCAGGAATTAGGTTAGGGTTTGGTTATTAGGGTCCGGTGAGTACAAACATTGGGATTAGGCCTATGTGATTTTCTATTTGACAAATAGGGGGTGATTTTATTTTTTTATTTTTCTGATGGGGGGGGGTCATGTTAAATTTATTATTTAGTAAACCAAGCACCTATCTGCATATCAGCAGTAAATCATATGATGTACCTAATTGTGTGTGTGGGATGGGTGTAGGAGTTCTATGCAACAGGCCTATGTAACTTTACAATTAATGGTGGTCATGCAATTTTCCAAACACATCTTTCAATTTCTCCTGCCCCCTCCCATGTAAATAATGCACGGGCCCTAAAATAATTATTAGTTTAAAGCTAATCTTAGCCTGTCGTACGAGCTGAGTCAACTGAACACCTATTTCGTGTTATCCTGTGTCCGTACAGCCAATTGACAAAAAAACTTAGTTACATCCAACAACCGCACGCTGTAATAAGGATCCATCTGTGCCGAACTACTGGGATAACACATTGTTTCAGCAAGTAACCCTGCCGTTCGGCAGGGTAATGACGGAGCCCGCATTTTCGGCATGAATTATTGCCGAAACGCCGGGCGTTTCGGCAGATACCCCTGCCTTACCAGGCGCGGATCCAGGGAGGGGCGTGCGCCCCCGGTAATTCTGCAAATTCGTGCAAAATCAGCCCATTTTGAGCTATTTTGGACCAGTTGTAGCCTTTCAGCCCCCGGTAATTTTGACGTTTTTCAAATCCTGGATCCGCCCCTGCGTACGGCAAGGCATCTGCCAAAAGACCGGGTGTTTCGGCATAGCCCGGTATTTCGGCGCAGCAATTACCAATGCTTTGGTTGTCAAAGGCATACTGCATGCAGAGACAATACTGCCTGCAATGTGCCAGTGAAGTGTGTAAAATAGACGGTGTGGTTGCTCATACATCTATTATTCTCATCACTTTACTCTACCCATGGTTGTTTGGACGGGGACAGTTCGATATTCCGACGTGTCATTGCTCCGAAAGGTTTTTTCTCCGAACGGTCATTACTCCGAACACACTGTTCTATGGAAGCTCATAATTCCGAAAGGTGTTTGTTCCGAAGGGTCATTAGTCCGAAGTTCATTACTCCGAAAGGTCGTTTCTCCGAAAATAAGATCTTTACTCCGAAAGGTTTTATCTCCGATCGATCATTTCTCCGAATGGTATTGCTCCGAAAGACTTTTATTCCGAAGTGTCTTTATTCCGAATGGGAAAATATGGGGTCATTAATTCGAAGGTATTTGATACGAAAGGTTTTTTTACTCCGAAAGGTAATGATTCCGAAGGTCGTTTCTCCGAATTTTCGGAAAAATCGACTTTCGGAATTAAAAAACACCTTTCGGAGTAAAAACCTAATTTTGTATGTAATAGGTATTATCCGAAAGGTCTTACTCCGAAAGGTCGTTCTCCGAATTTTCGGAATATTCGACCTTTTCGGAATAAAAACCTTCGGAGTAAAAACACTAATTTTTATTTCATCGGGTTTTTTTTTGTCTCATTTTACGTTGTGAAATCCTTAGGGCTAGATGATTTGCGTTTTGGATGTTACGCGCGAAAAACGTGCCCTATTTTGGGTCGAGCAATATTATTTTTACATATTAACATCAGTGTTTTTTTTTAGGTCTCACATAACACGGATTTAATATCCAGGCGCAAAACTCAAAAGATCGGTTTGGGGTGAAGCCATTCTATCAAGATTAAATCGTTATACACTTAAATTTGGGTGTATCCCTGTTTTTAACTTTGTGGCTAATAAGAAAAACGTTGTTCATTGTTGATAATGACCTATCGAAGTACAAATCCTTGAAATATATAATAAATTCAGGCATTTTATCTCCGAAAGCGTTTTTATTCCGAAAAGGTCGATATTCCGAAAAAAATTCGGAGAACCGACCTTTCGGAGTAATGAATTAGGAGTAAAATCCTATGATGAAAAAAAAAAAAATAGGTTTTTACTCCGAAAGGGTTTTTATCCGAAAGGTCATATTCCGAAAATTCGAGGAAGAAGAAACAGAAGGGCAAGAAGAAGAGCAAGAAACGAACTTTCGGAGTAATTTACCCATCGGGGAAATAGAACTTGGGGAAAACAAAACCCAATTGGAGTAAGTAAATATCATTGCGAATAATTAATAAAAAAACCTGGCGGCAGTAATAACCTTTCGGAACAAAACACCGTTCGGACAAATGACACGTTCCGGAACATCGACCTGACACCGTTGCGACAAGGTCAATTTCAAAATAACCCAAATGAGAGTACCGTCCTTCGAAATGGACGTTAAACCGTTGAGTCTCGTTGGGAAAGTGCGCATGCTTGTCACAGTTAGGTTCGAAAAGAGTAGCGTTAACCCATAGCTGTCCCTTATCCATCCGGAGGGCTCTGTCTAGATAATCACAAATATAACTACGGACATAAAGAGAGCCTTTGCGCGGCAATAGGAGGGGTTGTGACTGATCAGATATATGTATAGAAAGACGTCCATCCATATATAGTGTCTTCTTCCTTACAACCCAATATGAGGAGTCAAACGTCAAAACTTTTGACTAATTTACAAGTGCTCTTGGAAATCAGCTCCAGTCCTTCCCAGTGATTTATGGTATGCAAAACCAAAATTAAAAAAGCAAACATTAAATGGTTATTGGCATTATAAAAAGAAAAAATCCTAATAGAGCCTACCGTTTGTCGAACTTGTCTCTCCAAAAGTTGGTAGGCTGCGGGCGGATGGATTTGCAAGGTCGCTGTTGTAATCACCGTCTAATATAAGACTGCCCTTTGCTGTAGCCATCTGAAATTATGTTGATTAAAAAATGAATAGATATCTCAAAAAAGTTTGACCACACATTTAAATCATATTGCGTGATTTTATGATGCTTTGTAAAATGTGGATTAGAAGAGGGTTCTGCAAATAATAAACCCAGACTACAATAACTTCCGCTTATAAATGCAGTAAAGGGGGCGTCTTTCCTACTCCACAGCCTCCACCCCCCGACTTTACATAAAGGTTCACATTGCCAAATATTCTGAACCATTGGACCCAAGTATTTGTTGTGTTCTGTCCGTAAAGCGGACGGCAGATTATTGGGTCATCCATGCCAAACACCAAGTGTGGAACCACCCTTCAGATTTTGGTGAAATTGCAGTCAAAGGTACATTTTATGGGGCTACGGAGGTCAAAAGGAAAAAATTCAATTCCATTCCGTTTTGAAGTTTATGGCTTTCAAAGTTTTAAGACTCGGACTATAAAAATTGTGATCAGTCTTAAACAAAAAACTTTTATTAATGCTATTATATAATCATTAGTTAGTCAAGGGGAATGTGGCTCCCGTGGGATTTCAATGATTTAAGACTTACACCTATTTAGGACCTAAGGAGGGTCCAAGAAAACAAGAAAAGTTTTGATGGAGAATTCCCAGGGGTGGCAGATGGCGCCCATTTGAGTTTCAAAATGGCTGCCATTTTGGTTATATTTTGTTTGAAATAATAATAGCAGTTGTGATGTGCTGGAAGCTAGTTTTGGTGCCAAACTTCATGTTAACACCTACAAACTCTCTGGAAAGCATAAAGTGTTAGAGCAGGAAACATTAAAACTGCCAGCCATTTGGTTTTCCAAATGGCCGCCAATTACCATATTTATTGTACATTTAATCAGTGGATTAGTGGTGCGTTCATAAATTTATTATGGTGACCACAGGTCCATTTAACCATTTTACCCGTAATGTCCTCAATATTTGGTACCGGTCGTATTAGTCAAGGGGAATGGAATCCCGTGCGTTTCAAAATGGCTGCCATGTTGGATATTTCCAAATCATAAACCGAGTGTGAATGTGATAGGAAGCTAGTTTTGGTGCCACAAAACTCCATGTTAAAACACCTCACAACTCTCTGGAAGGATAAGAACGAGCTAAAGATAGAAGAAGAGGAACAATAAGACTGGCAGCCCATTTTGTTTTCAAAATGGCCGCCAATTACAATGTTATTGTACATTTTCAGCAGCTTAATTTTAGTGTTGAGTTTCATAAATTTAATTATGGTGAAACCAGTCTCCATTTATCTAGTTCAAGATGGCTATCAAGATGTTTCCTATTGGTAAGAGTAAAAAAAAATGCTCCTTTACCCACAAAAAAAATGCTTAAAATTATGAAAAAAAAATGAGAAAAACCATTATCTGGAAGCATTGTGGCGAAAGCTATTGTCGTTTAACGCACCGTAGGAAAGTTTCGGGGTGCACTGCCAACCCCCCCCCCCAACCATTGGTAAAAGGAGGGGCTAACACAAGATAACAAAAAACACTGTTCCACAATAATACATAGAACAACCCATAAACACACCACTGTAGAACTGCAGAGCAGTCTATTTTGTATGAGTACATTACAAGCTTCCTGTAGGGTAGTCCGTGAGGAGTGTTGTATTGAGATCGGATTGTGGGAGAACTCTATTTGGTATGAGATCCAAAAACTGCATTGTGTAGTTGTTTTTAATTGGTTTAATTCCCACAAATATGATTTATCAAGAACAAGCTCAATATTATAATTCACTTGAAGGAGTCCTATAAACAGACAGAAGGCAGAATGTGCCCAACAAAACAGCAAGTGAGCATATTTAAACTCTTTAAAAGTGCAATTTGGATTTGTTTTAATTGGTATGAGCCCCACAAATATGGATTCATTTCATGCGCAAGCTCACCAACACCATCAATCCACTTTGCTGTTGTCATGTTTATCACAATCTGACAATGTGAAGGTTCTAAATCACGGTTGTCGTCCTAATCTGCAGGGATGGGCCCGGGGACATTGGTTAGATCCACATTTCATGAATTCATCGAAACTCGATGGAACACAGTAAGTATGTACAAGGTCAGGCCATTATGCATTTGCCAAACCTAAAATTTTATGGCACATCAAGGACTTGGCACAATCATTTACCACATGAATTATTGCAGCTGGAACAGAAGACAAATTGTCACGAAATTCCATCTGTAGTAATTGGGTCGCCGAACCTGGAATTTGATATGTCATTGTACCTAATCGTCGCGCGTAGTGGTATCTCTGGTAGCTAAAAAAGTGCTGCTCTGGTAGGCGGCAGACATACGAGTGTGGCCCGTTTCTTGCCTTGTTGTTACGGTCGCACCCCAAAACAAAAATCCTTATATAAAAAATAGAAGGTCTCGCCAGCTTCCAAAACAGATACAAATGTACATACAATCGGCTACATTGTTAATTTCGTAGAGAGTTAAATACAACTGACACACAATATGCTTTGATGGCAGGCTAATAGGGATTGCTTCAGATGATGCTTCTGCCACTCCGGCAGTTGAAAGGGCATAATACTTGTCATCATCTGAGCAAATCTTCAAGTCCTTCCCAAAACGTCAGCTTCCTTTGCATCAAAAACTCCAAGTGCATCTGTTCACATGATTAGTGTATGGAAAAGGGGAAGAAATGCAAGCCATTGGGATCCAGGCATGAAATAGGCGGCATAGGGTCTTCTTATAGACTCCCCTGCGACAAAATTGTATTCTATACAGTAGGTTTGGGTAGCGCAGAATGGCTATAGTAGAAAGGACGTCTGTGTCTGGTGAATAAATTTCAATACAGATGTGGCATCAATTATGGGTAGCATTAAGACTATGGAGAATGAGCTTTGTTGGTGCTTCGTGGAGATGGTGAACTACCTACCTAATTCAAGTTCTTGATTCGATTTCACAAGGCAGGAAACAGGCACAATCAGAGGGATGGTCTGCCTCCGAATAGCTCTGCACTTTTAACAGCTCTATCATGCGGCCCTACTACCACTCAATGTTTTGTACAATGAGAGTGTACCTAATACGACAGTTACCCCAGCCCAATTACTTCGGGTAGGCTATGGTGAATAGGAAATGCAGCGCCTTCCTGTGATGAATCCTTGCCTCCTCTACGGAGATTGCAATAATTCATTATGGTGAAGTGTGATTGTGCCAAGCTTGATGTGTGCCATAATTTATGCATGTGGAAAGAATGGACTATTCTGTACAGAACTTTGGGGATGCTCATCGATTCTGATGATATTTGCAACACTGCAGAAAGAGGGACCAAAAAACTAACCAATCCCACACTGTTAAAAATGACCACTCAAAAATCTGGGACTCACAATGGGCAAATGAAAATTGTACAAAACATGTTTATAATTTAAATGCTATGAGTCCCAGCTTCCACTGTTTTAAAAGATGTTTTTAATGGGCATTTTAACAAGTTACATCATAAAAGCCGAAGGATGGACGAAGTGCATAGAAAACTTTAACAGTGTGAGTTTAAAATCATGAGTAATTCGCACCAAAGAGTGGAATGTGGGGGGACTATACCACTGATAACAACCCCGCGGGCAGTGTACAGAATGTGTCAGATATGTTCGCTTTTTTTTTGGTCCCATCTACCTCATCTAATCTGCTATGACATAGGAACTCAGAAAATGGTCCATTAGTGCGCTTTTTCTTGATAAATGAACATTTGTTGTATCATACTAAATACTCATACTTTAAAGACTCCAACCAAAATAGACACTCCAAACCAGTTAAAATAACACTCATGGATAACTACAGGCCAGTTTTAATGGACTAAACAAATAACTGCGCCGCTACAGTCTTGAGCGTGGTTTGTAATCCATGGGTTGTTATATGTACATAGGACAGTGTTGTATTTTTTCTTTAACACAATGTTTAATCGGATGTTAGGACTGTTTGTAAGTAGAATCATCTGCACTGGCCCCCTTCCAGTTACAATGTACGATATGAACAAGGAGACATAGTTGCATTTACTTTCTGGGTCAGTGGCATCACTGCGATTCAGTACTCAAAGCATTAAATCGTGAACCTGATTGAAAGACTGGCGTTTAAGGTGTGGCAGGAGATATAGTCATTCGGACTCATACTCCACCGGTACACCGGTTGGTATATTCGTGTCTGGGTGGAAGAATATTAGGGTCAGTTGGACGATTCAGGCCACATTAGTTTCACTCTTTTATTCCGGTGTGTATGTGGAGCACGGTGAATTGTTACATGATGAAAAAGAGATATATCCGGGCTCCAGAGGACGACAATGAATGTGTGAAGAGTCACTGAATCAAGTGCCCTATTCTTACCGTTGTGGTGGACTACGATCCGGCAGACTATAAAAAAACAACTTCACCGTGTTTGTAGAAGTAACCATTGTCCGGCACGTACTCATAGTCCGGGACCAATGGTGAACAATAGGGCAATCGATTCAGTTGATTTTAGCAACATTAGTTTCACGCTTATCCCGTTAATCGTCTATGAGCCCCGGACTATGGCTCCCACCGGACTATATCTGCTTCACACCGGCACTTAGATGTATAAGTAATACCTGCCTGACCGTGTTGTGATATCGCTGACTAGTGGAAGCCAAAGCACCCTAGCATTCAGGCTAAATGCCCTATGACTACCTTGTATTGAATAAAGTACACAAAAATGACTTTTACAGTGTCAAATTGGCAGCCTGTTGATAATCAAATTATACAAGATGGAAAGGAAGAAAGATTACTATTTACTCTCAACAAATCCAAACATTCTTATATACCACCTGGGACTAGTAAATGGAGACTGCATGTGCAGTGTAAAAATTAAATTTGTTTGAAACTCACCAACTAAAATTTCGCTGAAAATGTTACAATAAAACATGGTAATTGGAAAACCATTTTAAAAACAAATGCGGCCGGTCTTATGTTCATCTATCCTTTCCAGGGTGTTAACATTACAAGTTTCGGCAACAAAACTAGCGTCCTAGCCACATTCACAACTCGAGTTATGATTTGAGAAAATATACCAAAATTGGCGGCATTTGAAAATCAAGATGGCTGCCATCGGCCACCCCTGGGAATTTCTCCATCAAGTTTTTCTTGGCTCTGGGACCTACTAAAGGTGTCTAAATAGGTGTGATGCTTAATCATTGTTGAAATCCCACGGGGGGGACTCATATCAAACCACAGTCCCCCAAACTAGTGCTTTGTTATTGATGCCAACAAGTGGCAAGTAGAATTTCTTTGTATCCTCCTAGTAAAAATAGGCCCTCAAATAGTTGCCATGTGCGAAATGGACTAAAAGGGACCAAAATAGAGGGCGAATAGGGCGCTTATTTTGAGGCGTACACGTAATATCAGGAGGGGGGCGCCAAGCAATCATAGCGCAAAAACTGCCGAACGAGTCATTGGACGAGCCTGAACAGTGACCGGAATTTGAAGTCACGGTGTAGCGCGTTTATAAATAGATCAGTTGAGTGGCAGTGGCGAGTGGGAATTCCCGTACGGAGCTGCGACCGTTTTTAAATTGCCTTGTTATCAGGTTGGTGCATAATGCTGCTGTTATCAAATCGTTTTTAAAGACCGGGCATGAGGGATTGCACATGCAGGTCAACGAATGATTCCACGGGTGGGGCATGGACTACCCTGGGGCTACCTGTTACCGGGGGCGGCATGGTACATTGGTCCGCAGCTATAAATAACAGTGACCCTGCGATTGAACACGAGGTCCAGTCGAGGCCTCGTTCAAAAGGATCCCGTTTGTAACCGTTATTAATACCAAAAAAAAATCCTAAAGACTGGAGTTGTTTCTTCAACCAACGGATTGGAGTGTGGAAAATCTTGATATCAAACATATTTCGACTTTAGAAATTTGTCAGTTTGTGATTTCGTGCTAAACCTATGGGACCGGCAAAAACGACGCTATCTTGGCGGCCCCCCCCCCCCATGCGTACTTGAAGTTCTAGCATTGAAAAATATTGCATTCACTATAACAATCATTGTGATATAAGCTTGGTTTTGTATTTTGTGTTTGGCCCATTTTGGTTTAAAAGTGGCGAATTCAGAAACCTTACCAGAAAAGTGCAAACTTTGACCTAAGTACTCGGAAAATTTTGAACTGGGTCACATAACACAGTAACATGCATGTAGGAATTGTTTGGGACATGTTTTGGGTGATACTGATCACATCTAAGTGATCTGTAGTGATGAAAAAAACAATTCCCAAATACTTTGACACAAATTTTGACTATTTATAGTGAAAGGTTTCTGAAATTCAGCAACTTTTAAACCAAAACTGAGCTTAATTTTGCTTGATATATAATCACATTTTTCACTGAAGACATCAAAAAATACAAAACAAAACTTCTATCACGATGATTGTTATTAGTGTATGCTACTATTTCTTCAATGCGAGATATCATATCAGGTCTCAGCCACGAAAGGAGAGTTACGAGTGTAAGATCCGACTAACACACATTGGTGGGACGTCACCTATTTGCTTTTTCGCTCCATTATTTGCACGAATGGAGGGTGTTGAAGTGTACTCATTCACAGTAATCAATACCGATTAGTAAGCCGGATAATGTATTCAAAGGTGGTAGGAATGGTGTGAAATAAGAGTCTTTATTAGTAGAACGCGAATACGGACAAAACTTTCTGTGATTGTATAATGATGTTTGATGAAGATTTAGGTTCAGTATTGATCGCATTTTCAAGTCCCCGTATCAGCATTTCGTACTGCAGATTTATTGGTATAGGTGCGTAGTTGATGTGTTGTACAGTTTGCTACAGAGGATGTTACATTTAATTTGATTTACTTCGTCCCATTGCGTCAGTACCCTGTTGATACTATAGAGTAGATATGATATGATGGAAATATCCGGCTAAAGTTTGTAAACGAGAGTACAAAGTGATATGAACCCGTCGTTATTATTGGAATTACAAGCTAATGCACTTGCAACTTGAGCATGCCTTGTAATATATTTTATTGTGTATGATCATGATTGTCGTGTTCAAAATGAAATAAACCTGAATGTGAATGGATATGAATCCAAAAATCTGAATCTGAGGAGTTATGGTTTACCGTAGGCTGAGGGATCTGTACATACTGTATCCATAACCCAAATATCCAGTAAAGCCGATGGCAGAATATAAATCGGGAAGCTACTGATCGACTAATGGCTCGATATGGGGGCAAGATTTCATCGAATTGGTATTTTTCTCATGGATATGCCACGGATTAATAGGAAATGGTATAGTGTGAAGGTGCGTGGTTCTCGTTTTTAATATTAGGCAAAATACTGTCGGCTTTACATCGCAGACAGGTTTTCAAATCGCATTTTACACATTACGTTGTTTAAGGGAAAGTTTTTCAATTTATTAATCGTGGCCGTCCGACTAAAAAATGTTCGCGGGAAATAGTTTCATACGTACCCCTTAAAAATTTACAGGAGACATTTTTTTTTTGTATGACATATACTCACGAAGCCTAACCCTAAAACCAAAATTTAAAAAAAAATTGCTTACATGTACAAACATGAAAAAAACCTGTGTAGGAGCATAGCCTTAGTGAATTAAAGGTGCAACGAGACTCGGAGAGATTTTGAGGCACCCAATATGGTGTAATAATAGTAATGTCATAAGAGTAGATACTCAATAGATATCTCGCTTGTTATTTCGCTACAGAAATGCCTTAAAAGAGAGAAGGGAGAAAAAGAGGGGAGTTTGATTTGATTATATCTCAATGTAAAACACTAGGCTGAATTTTCTATTTGCACTATACGAAATTAGAAATTTCAAAATTTTGTACCAAAGAATCATTTTCTCGCTTATCCTTTAGCTGGGGATATTTGATGGAAGCCTACATCAGGGCAAATTCAGTACTGTCGATTTTTAAGGAACGCCTATGTGAACTCTCTTGTTGCACCTTAATTGGCTCTATAGAACAAGCAGGCTTTGATTTTTCTGTCGTGCACGACTAGCAGAAAAATTCAAGCATACAATTTCATCTTATACATAACGACGGTGGTTATTCAGCCTTAATTATTCACTTCATGTGTGTTGAATAATGTTGACGGCATTAAAATAATGCAAAAAACTCAGGTTCGAAAAAAAATGGGGCGCTGCTTCTAGAAATGTTCCTCTTTTTAAAAGAAAAAAAAAAAAAAATGAAATTTTAAGTCGCATAATTTCTATGAAAACAAACTGAAATTATGCATATACTAAACAAATGTTACAGAGAAAAATAACTATGATTAGATTTAAGCTTCGATCAAATCAAACGGGGAAACACAAATTAAATACATATAAAAGAAACAAACGCACAAAGAAGATACAAAGACGAACAAGCAAGTTTCTGTTAGATTTGACAAATTAAAAAAACATACCTGAACAAAAATATTAGTTTAGGCCTAAGTACACGATAAACAAAATTTGAAGGAAATAAATGAACTAAAAGTAGATACAACAATGCAGAAATATAAGATCAAAAAAGTCAAAATTAAAAAATTCAAACACAAAGAAATTTATTAGTTGAAAAAGTATTGAAATAATCCAAGTCATACAAAATAATAAAAAAAAGTACATTATGGTGAGATTCATAACTTACACTAGAAAAAAATAAACACAACACAAAAACTAAAAAGGAACGACCCAAAAATTAACTCGTTGTTCATGGGATAACGTAATACGGTATCGTATTTTCATGTGATTTTTATCAAACGAAAATCTATCTAAATTGTGCTCATAATTGTAATACCTGCTTTGTGTATGTTTTTCCTGCTTGTTTTGCGCGAATGGAGCAAGTATCCAATATTACGCCATTCGTAAAACTCGGCGCGAAAGCAGGGGTTCGCCTTTTTTTCTTTTCTGAGTACGAATGCGTGTTATTGTTACGTTCGCTCCATTCGTGCAAAATACTGGAGCGAAAAAAACAATAGGGTGACGTCACAGATGATGTTTATTGTTAACGGCATTTAGGATGTCTGTATCGCGACAATTAGCGTAATTATGACTTGTGGTATTAATTTGTCGATGCTACTACAACACAAGTTTTAATAAATATTAAGATTGTTCGTTCAAATACAAGAAATATTCACAAGTTGCATTGACTTCGCATGAATATGTACGGTGACCTCTCAGGTCGCCCTCTACAAAATGGCCCGCTCCGCTGGGGAAGTTCAGGTTTGTTTCAATCGCCGACTACTCAATACGTGTCGAGCCAGCTATCCATGTATAGAGGTCAGGGCGTGAGCCTAAATTGCTGGAAGTGTTGAGCGAGTTGTAACAGCAAAATTCCTACTCACGGTGTAACCCAGGCTTCGGCTACTGACAATGTGTACTCTTCGCACTACTCCAGGGTACCCCTTGATGCATTATTGATTGCGTACTAAAACTAGTACTTGACGACAGTACACACGCCACTGGGTGGATAGCCTCATGTTTACTTAGTATAGTAACTATCCTATAATGTACTCTGCAGTTCCCATGCAAGCCACCAAGTAAGTGCAGTACCTCTACAGCTACCTCCTTGGAGTACCTCCAAGGTAATCCCCCTACCAGCGGCCTACTAGGAGTATTTGGACCATTAGGGGCGCCAAAATTCCATTGTTGCTTATTTGCTTACGACTTTCTGATAATTTCAAAGCTTAATTAATCATCTCGATTTGAGTTGCGCTCACCAAAAACACATACTATATATATATATATATTATATATTATATATATATAGATATATAGAAGTATGACTTTTGTGGTAAAACATAATAAGAGTATATCGTAAGCCGGGGAACATTAGTGACGGATTCGACATTTTGAAATTTTTGAGACCTGTTGGCATGTAAGTTTGCTTGGTACTATTTCTACTATTCACCAAAGTGTAAACCTCAAGTGGCTTAATGAGTAAAAATCTAACTAATATGAACCCCGTATTTACAAACGTTAAATTGTCTGCATCGCATAACGACGTATTGTCGAAATCTATACTGCGCAGGTACATAGCATCGTATCTGCAATTTTGAAGTATTCGCCGCGGCACACAGTGACATTATTTGTGCGGACAATGGGGCCGTGATTTTGACCGTTTCGTAGTTTAGAATTAGAATTGATATTTGGACGTTTTAAATAGTGACTATTGGTACAAAGCGTCAAGATTAAGACCGGATTCGCGCGTCGTATTTGTTATTTACACGTTGAAAATTGTATTTTGCGTGGCACATAGTGGACGTATGTATTTAAAATCTTTTCATCTAACATAAAGTGGAAGTGATAGTAAATATTATTTGAAATTAACGTATTATTGGCCGATTTTCCACGGGGTTTTTAAGTGAAATAGGGATTTTTAATTAATAGTATGGGGCAAATTAGAATCGCACAATGGCAAAGCCATTTTTTCTCGGAATGCGTATTGACAATAGTAGATGTGACGCAGGCCGACGATATGTGACCAATATGTTAAATAATGGATAAAGTTACTAAAATAATCACACAGAGCTCCAAGTTCATTTCATGGGAGGTACTCCCGCTGCAGGGTAACTAGTGGCTAAGCTACTGCGTGTGTACCTAGGTGGTTGGTTACCCCCACTTTTTGAATATTTTGACGATTTTCAGACATGATTGAATTCATGTATGTGATGGACTCTGTTCAATAAAAATATTATGGACAAACCTTTAGATAAAAATGTGTACTTTGATGTTCACGCAGTTTTAAGGCTTTTGACTCTTGAGATAAAGTATGATAATTATATCTAATATTAATCACATTACATATATCTCACCACGTTTAGCATCCTCCTGTCCGCCCAAGGCTGAAAAAATATGAGGAAACGGAAGAGTTTACGTACTTTGTTTTCCTGCTGTGTTTGATTTGTGTACTATTTCACTAAGGGACGTTCAAACAGTGGAAGTAATTTCTAGTCCCGACCGGTTAGACCGACCGAACTCAATATGAAAATTGGCCTCACAGATTTCCCAATGAGGGCGTACTCAATTTTCAAACAATCGTGTTTTTTTTTTTTTTTTTTTTTTTTTCCATTTAAGCTTGTCCACATTTTAACTATCACAAGCTCAAACCGAAGTCCTTCGTATAGAAAATCACAAGTTTGTTATAAAATTCCGGATCCAGAATTTTTGTTATACACGGTATCCTATGGAACTATTTTACATTTACTCTGCAAAATATTTAATGCGTATACGTATTTTAGGTGTCTATCTTTAGTTCTAGTTGACTAAGGCTACTTTAATTACTACACAAAAATAATATTCTCTGAGTCAGCCTTTTAAGAGTAGGTAGAGGTCATTTTGACTAAATATGTAAAAGCCTTCTACTAAAAAAGCCGTGCTGTTAACGAAACTTATGAGGTTGCATCGGCTAAAGTAACACAAAGAGATGAACTTGAAAGAATCGGACAATTGTGAACAACTGATTTCCTATTCTCAAGATGTAAAGAATGTTCCGGAATTCTCTTAAACATCAAAGTAAGCACACAGTCGACAACTCCAAGTTACATTGTTCTCCAGTGCAAAATTTATCATCTCTTTCGCCAATGTAAACTCCCGGTCTACAATGAAAAAAAAAATCTGTAAACCGCCAATGGCGGTATGGACGGATTGCTTTTTCACCCTTATTGTATTGTATTCCAATTTTGTTGTATTATGTTTGACCCCTGGGCACCCCTGAAAAACAGTGATTACACTGATGGGGTTTCCCCAGGCAAAAGAAGATCTAATAAAATAAAATAAAAATAAGGGGTTATGTGCAGCTCTGGGCGTTGAATAATATGGGTGTATATGGTGTATGTATAGTCTATACTTGAAGCAAGAAGGTGCAGACAAAAAGTCCATAAGCCAGTCTGCCTGCATGGAAGGCACTTGAAGCTAAGTGGACTGTTGGACCCAAACCTCAACAAAACTCCATATCGGGCAGTTAGGTGGTCGCCTAGGAGCTTATCAGAGGCATAGGTCTAAACACTTTCAGTCAATAGACTAAAATGATATTAAGTTTGGCTACTCTAATTCATCTAGAAAAAAAATTGACTTTTTTGTGAAATGTTTACCTTTTTTGACATTTCCCCACCCCCTGTCAGACCCAGGGGAGGACCCTGGGGGAATGGATTACATGGTTAGTAGGGGCTTGTGCCCTCCTACAATATATCTAAGTTTGGGTACTCTAGCTCATCTGGAAAAAAATTATGGTAAAATGTTTACCTTTTTGGTGAAATGTTGACCTTTTTTGACATTTCCCCACCCCCTGTCAGACCAAGGGGAGGACCCTGGGGAATTGATTACATGGTTAGTAGGGGCTTGTTCCCCCTACAATATATCTAAGTTTGGGTACTCTAGCTCATCTGAAAAAAAAGTTATGGCAAAATGTTTACCTTTTTTGTATCCAGACACACACACATACGTACACACATCCATCCAGACATTGCCATTTCATAAGCCGGATTTTGCTGCGCAATCCGTCCAAAAATCTCCTTAAGGTAACTTCAAGCAAATACTAGTATTTCTTGTTACATCACAGTTTATATACTTTCCTTAGAAGCTTCTAGAATTCTCAAAAGACTAATAAGTATTACATCAAATCTATAATAACAGACTTTGCACTATAGTAGTATCATATGCCCGTGTACTGTATAGTATTGGCCAATGGGACTTCTAACAGATTACAGCAAACCGTATAAATAGACTTCCCTTCACTTGTGGGTTACTCTAGAAGGTTCTCTACTATTCTGAATATTGTGTGGGTGTTTCTCTAGAACTTTCCCCTATCTAACCCTATTACCCCTTAAAACTTATATTATTTGAGGCTTCTAGCATATTCTACACATTATAACTATATTATAAGTTGTGAAAGGAATGTAAATTCTTCACAACAACCGCTTAAACCCGTCGCAAATGATTTTTCATTCCAATGTTAAAATTAGGATACATTCTTACCCAAGAGTATTACTGAAGTGGCAACACAAAACACTACGAAAATTATAATGACGACAACCAAAGCTCGACACCACTTAGGGAAACGTCGGTTGGAATTATGTTGAAGACCAGATGATGTAGGGAATCCCTGAGTCCATCCGTGAAAGAAACGAGTGTTAATGTCACCATTATGTGAAGGATACTGGTAAGCGGGATCAAAGACAAGACCTGGTCGCCCGAGCTGTATATTAACGAAAACATGAGAAATAAGATATCAAAATGTACCAGAAAAGACAACACAATACAAGAACGACTATTTTTTCGATTAAAACAAACTAAATTCATAGCAAAATCAAATAAGAATAAAGAAAATATTTTGGTAGGATTAAACATTAAGATAACGTGGTAGAGGAGGAGAAGGCTACGAGGTGTTGGTAGAAGTGGAAGATGCGGTTTTCCTTTTCTATTTACTTTCTCACCTTTATGCCCAAAGGCCCCATTTAAACCAAACCAAACAAATTTTGTGACTTCAAATTGGAGTACCATCCATTAATTTACTTGGCAGTTGCCTTGGGTGGACCAAGGTAAGGTTCGTTCATACTACAACGCAACGTGCGTTTCGGTAAGTTGCAATGCTCGAATTCTGTCTCTGTCCAGTATACTGCATTGCGATACTGAAACCATTATAATTAAAGCAATTACACGTACTCAATATGCCAAAATGGAAGACATTCCTAAACACAATATGCAACATTGTTCACTTTTCCTAAAGCATGAAACTCGGTATACTTATACATAGTGAGTCCCCGACAGTTCCTGATAAAGTATCAATAAACAAGGGCCCTCTAGTTTTTAAATCCACTTTATGCAATATTACTTTTCAAGATCTTAATACCATAACCCACTATTTTAAAGGTGCAACGAGAGATTTCAAATAAACAGTGCCCGAAAACAAATATGAAATTTCTAATTTTTGCACTGTGTAAAGCTTTCTATCATAAATATCCCCATCTGAAATTAAGCCTAGAACTGATTCCTTGGTTACCAAAATTGTGAATTTTCTAATTTGTATAGGAGCAATCGAAATTCAGCCTATGTTTCTATTTAAAATAACATATACAAATCACACCTTTTGTTTCCATTTAAGTTATTTCTGTAGCCAATAAATGGTAGGGATCTATTGCATGTCTAATCTCATGATATCACTACGTATCACAGAAAATGTGGACGACTTAAAATCTCTCTTGCACCTTTAACGAAGTAAGGGTCCAGTAAGATTTAAACTGATCATTGTATATATGGCTACTATCTTATGTCAAAATGGCCGCCACTTAAATTATCCTGTTTTAACCTAACTGACTTAGAAGGAAGAAAAACACTAATTTCAAGGACAACCCCCACATTTGGTAAAGTCTTAAGGATCAATATATACACTGTTGGTATTGCAGTAGTAACCAGATACAGAAATTATTATTTGGAATTTAATCCAATTAAGGAAATGTACGTTTTGAAGGGTTTGCGGAGCACATCTTCAACGCTTAGTCACATAAGGTCCAGTAAGATCCCATCATTCCAACACTCCTATGTATCTGGGACATGATTTTAGGTCAATGTCATATTACTGCCATCTTATATTTCAAAATGGCTACCACTGATTATCCCTATAAGCCTAAATTTCCTTATGCATTACGAATCCTCATATTGAAATGCTAACAAGTCTTTTTCGGAATGGAAACGGATAAAGAACACATGGATTTAGTACTTGTTTTCAACGATATCTTGTGTTTAGCCCCCCGGGGGGCCACTTGTCTTCAAAGAGTGGATATGATGCGTGAACAAGAAAACGCGTAAAAAGGGCGTCTTTTTCCCAACAGGTGGATTGTTCGCGCGTACATCGTTTAGGGTGTCAAAAACAAGCAAAATATGGAAAAAAGGGAATTTTTTTTTTCCTTAACCCTGAAATGGTCATGTTATATTCAGTAAGCAGGGATGCAAACAGTCATCCAAAAGATTGTAATCGGAATTTGGAAGTAAAGCAAAGCAAGAGATAAGGGTATCATTGTCGATTCCATGCATTGCGTACTTGTTGAGGTATCGTAAACAGATAAAAATACTTGTTAGAGGGGTATGTTTGATGATTACTTTACTTTAGGAGTAACTTTATATTATGGTATCAGAGGCCTTGCCAACGAATGGATGAGAAGCTACCTGACCGGCAGATGTCAACGAGATCTCAACACATGACCCTCTGACTCCGTCAGCAAATCACATGCGTTGGTTCCGCAGGGCTCTATACTTGCCCTCTCTTATTCCTACTTACATAAATGATTTACCCTCAGTTCTAAAATTCCCCAGTTTATTTTATTTGCTGCTGAACACGAATATTTATTTCCCACTCATACCCGCTTAAACTAGCACATAACTAACACTGAACTTAAACAATATCTACGGGTTTTAAGCCTAATAAAACTTTCTCTAATATAAAAAAGCCTAATTATTATTTTGTTTAAAATAAACATAGTAATAACCTAAATTGAATTTTAATATTCAAATGATGATACTCCAATCCTTCAGGTTTGACTCAACAATCCTTGGGGCCTACTAATTGACTCTAATATTTCCTGAATTCTCATACCCAGCATGTACCAAAATAGTTCCAAATTACAATTGGTGTGATTTCTTAAGGTAGTCCTTATCTCCCCCAGCAATTCACTTAAGACTCGTTAAATTCTCTCATTCTCCCATATCTGTCATATGGAGCGATGATCTGGGCTGATTTCCCCCCCCCTACAATCTTGTCTTTCCTTCTGTCTTCTCTTCAAAAACAAACTGCGCCATCCGTACCTGTACCAATGCAAAGTATCCTCTCTCTCTGGCCCGCACCTCTGATCCCCTTTTTATCTTCTTTTTCTACTCTTAAGTGCGCGATATCATCACTTCAACTTGTCTTTTTATGTACCATTAATCACCACATCTTCTTCCATGGATCGATTCCTTCTGAAGACTGCTTTACGTTACACTCCTTTCCCACATTATGATACCAGGCATGCTAATGACCCCCCTTCATTACACCCACCAACACTGTTTTTGCCAGTAATACCCGCCAAATCCCAAGGTCCCTACTATGGACAACTGCCCTCTTAACCCAGAATTACCCCTCCCTATCATCCTTTAAAAAAATAAGTTTAAAATTCTCTTGTCAAGCTGTAGAATGACATTCCTTCTTAATAGATTTTTCCTTTTTTACTTTTTCCTCTTCTTTGGATTTTCTCCACTTACTCATATATTCATATCCATATTCCCACTTATTAATGTTTTTATCTCCCTTAACATTGTCATTTTCATCTATAATCATTAAGTCAGACACCATTTTTGTCCATAGTTTGTCCTGTCATTACATTTGTCTCGTCTGGCCCCCCCCCCCCCCTGTTATTATTTTGGTATTTAAGTACTTTTTTTTTTTAACGCCTTTGCAGAGGGCACTGCAACTTCACGCCTGCGTTTAGCAGTGTCCTCGTCCCTTCATCACCATGTATGCTCTCAAATTACTGCTTTGTATTGGTTCTCCTGTAATATTGTCACATATATAGGTTATAACTTTTGCAAGTAAGATCTCATTTAATTAACCATATTTAATATTTCTTATCTTTCTTAATACAACGCAAATCGAAGCTCCTTGTACATAACCTATGGTTATTAAGGTATTATTAAGGTTTATCATTTTGTTTATACTGTTTTTCGTGAAGTGACAAAATAAAATATGAAATTAAATTGAAATATGAAATATGTTTGGTAGCAGGGTGTTTTTTTAGTCCTGGGGTGAAAATACGGTGTTTTAGGGTACATTTTGAAATTCCTGTCACGTCATCATATCCACCTTTGAATACCAGTGCCCCCCCCCCCACCCGGGTGGTACCTCTCACCAAGGTGGTTTTATTTATATTTTCAATGCAACATCTCAACTTGATTTTGTTTTTTAATAATTTGCTATTTTACCTACTTTTACCAAAACTTTGCCATTCCTGCATAACCTTAGAAAGGATAGTTGGTACGTGGTAAAAAAAAAAAAAAAAAAAAAAAATAAAGGATTCTTGTTTAAACAAGAAATCACTCAAGTTTCAGCTAACGTTTAGACATTAAACTCCTGGCCTTAAATCGAAATGCCAGGCTAATATAATACATTTTTTTTTTCAAATGAATGTCTTTCAGAGTCAGAAAAATGACACTATAATTATGATTCAAAGTAAAACTTTATAATATCTTCCGTAGGATTGCAACCATTTGATCGGCCCACGAAACATTGAAATCATGATGGTATAGCGTAAATAGTGTGTCTTGAAATTAGTAGCCATTGAAAAGACGAGTGAATACCATAACCAAACCTTTTGTTTTTTTTCAGCTATATAAACGAAGTTTAACATCTACGTCACTTCTTTTTGTGTTGACTGCCAATGCATGCCTGCCAATCGTTATGGCCCGTAGTATTAAAACTCCAACATTTACAATTGCCCAGTGTGTAAAAGTCAGGCCGACCTATTTCAAGTTACCAGGCCCTAACATGTTTACAAACATTGCTGTTAACTGGTCTATATTCTGTTCAAGAATCCACCAACGTTTTTAATCGATCGTTACTGCTTTTCTACTGGACACACTATATAATCCGATTTTCTGACCAGGAGTACCCTAGACATTCCTTAGACACCTGTTTTTATCTATTGACTTACAAAGTCATACAACGTCACCAACCGAGCGACCTCACCAATGCCGAACATGGCGACTTCCATGGGCAACATTTATTAGTTCATTCTTCTAATAAGGCATTCTATATTGTAGTAGATATTATTTCTTTCAGACCGTAAAGACATCTTTTATAACATACTTAAATTAAAAATTAGCCTGTTAGAACACTTTAAGTTTGGTCTTCTCCAGTACGGGACTTACTGACTTTTTCTACTACACAACACTCATTTTAGACCAGTCAATGATTCTGAATTTGAAATTGTAGGCCATCGGACCCTCATGTTTGCTTTTGGTAGATATGTACCTCTGACAATCTGAAAGCAGAATCATGGATATCTGTATGCATGAGGCCCAGATTTTTTGGCCAAATTTAACACAAATTTGTAAAATTCGAAAAATGTTGGTACTACCTGAGTAAAATTATGCTATTTGAGAATTTTGATAAAACTTTGCCAAAACACCCAGTCATATACCAATATCAACCAAAAAACGGTTGCCATTGATATACCAAATGGTCTAAAATGAGAGCAGGTTTGTGACACGTCTCCATACTGGGTCAACTGTACTAAGTATCCTTTCAGTACTGTAGGATCTTCACTTTTTTACTTGCCAGTGGAGTATTATCTTCCTATAGAAAATCTCAAATTTGTTACAAAATTCCGGATCCTGAATTTTTGTTATACACAATATCCTATATAGCACTTTTATACACACATAAATGTTTACTGCATCAAAACGAAAAATCCGATTGATCTCAAACTTTGGAATTGTGCATTTCTTTGTGACCATCTTTAGTTCTAGCTGATTATTTGTAATTAATACACGAAAAAAGTTATATTTCAAAATCTCTGAGTCAGCCTTTAATGAATACAATAGCGCTAGTATTTGCTGGAGTAGATGTATCCAGTGTTGCTGCTAGAGTAAATCCAAGCGCAGTGAGACTATTTTCCATTTTAGAGGAGAGTTTCCATAACCTGACCCATCTGACACACTTTTTTTCTGACACACTTATGAATTCGGAAACCTTAACGGAATAAATCCGTGCTTTATTCCGTGAAGGGTTTCTGAATTCATGAGTGTGTCAGAAAAAAAAGTGTGTCAGATGGCTCAGGTTACGGAAACTCCCCTTTTAGAGAGGTAGAAAGTTGAAATTGAGGAGAATGTGCTGGGTTAAAAATCGTATTTAGACATTTAATCACAGATTAATCGCTTGCTAATTTTTAATCCTGTTCAGTGTCAAAAAATGAACTTGATAGTACACGATGTATTTGTATTTAGTACGGCACTTTTACAGTAAGAACTCGGACTAAGCTATAGCCCTAAACGACTGCGATCGAATGTTTCAAAAGCACAGATAAAAGACGACTTTGCACCGAGGAATTTTCCTGTTCGGGTGTTACTCACTGGCAAGTGTCACAAATTAATGCAGGTCTATATGTATATAGCTATACAAAACTGGGTAAATGTGTTTGGAAACTATCCATTTCCATTTAGAATGAACTTCATATAATTTAATATTGTAATCGAGACACGTGGTCCCGTAATTGAATTCGAAGCATTATACCACCATCTTACGTACAACGTCTATCTCCAGCCAAAAAGGCCATAACGTATTGCCGAAACGCGTTGCGACAAAGTAGCAACGCTTTGTCGAAATTTCGCAATGCGTTGCGGTGTCGGCCAATTAAATGATCAATTTCTGTGACGTATTCAGAAAATAAACCCACAACGCAAAGTATCTAGCAACGCTTTGTGGAAACTCGTAACGCACTGCAAGCCTTCACAACGCGTTGCGAAGGTCCACAAGCCATAAGGGTCATAACGTATTGCCGCAACGCGTTGCGACATTTCGGCAACGTGTTGCGGTGTCGGTCAGTCAAAATCATGAATTTCTGTGACGTATTTCAAAAATAGACTCACAACGCGTTGCAAGCCTTCATAACGCGTTGCGAGCTTCACAACGCGTTGTGAACATCACAATGCGTTATGAAGGCCATAAGGGTCATAACGTATTGCCGCAACGAGTTGTGAATGTTTGCAACGCGTTGTGAAGATTGCAACGCGTTGTGAAGATTGCAACGCGTTGCGAAGGGTTGCAACGCGTTGTGAGATTTTTTTTGTGAGAAATACGTCACAGAAATTCATTATTCTGATTGGCCGACACTGCAACACGTTGTGCAATTTCGGCAACGCCTTGTGGAATTATCGCAACGCGTTGTGGAATTGTCGCAACGCGTTGTGAGAAAGTTACAACAATACGTTATGACTACCGAGCTATATTTATAGAGTGACGACTAGCCCGATTCGAATGAAGCCGTGCGTAGTTGTGTACGCAGCTACGCGGAGCAAGACATTTCCCGGCATTCCCGAGCGATTGGGTAAATTGGGGGTATGCGTCTCAGCAGGGCGATTTGGACGACCAAATGACGGCGTAAATAGTACGCAGTTTCTGCTGCGTGGATTTCGATGTTTGCACATTGTTGTTTTTATTTTCAGGCCGACAGCTTGTTTTTGTGTTTCACTTGAACTTGAACATGGACATAATTCTTTTCTTTCATCTTTCTCTCATGCATTCGCTTTCTTTCTTTCAACTTTCTCTCATGCATTCGCTTTCTTTCTTTCTTTCTTTCTTTCAAGTTTTCTTTCTTTGTTTTTAGTTCTTTCTTTCAAGTTTTCTTTCTTTCAAGTCTTCTTTCTTTGTTTTTAGTTCTTTCTTTCAAGTTTTCTGTCTTTGTTTTTAGTTCTTTCTTTCTAGTTTTCTTTCTTTGTTTTTAGTTTTTTCTCTCTTTCTTTTTTTTTAGTTCTTTCTTTCAAGTTTTCTTTCTTTATTTTTAGTTTTCTTTTTTGTTTGTTTTTAGTTCGTTCTTTCTTTCGTTCTTTCTTTTCTTTCTTTCTTTCTTTTGTAGTTTCTTTCTTTTTAGTTTTATTTCTTTTGTAGTTTTTTCTTTTTAGTTTTCTTTCGTTTTAAGTTTTCCTTTTTTGGTTTTTCTTTCTTTTTAGCTTTTTTCTTCTTATCTTTCTTTTTATCTTTCTTACCTTTCTTTTATTTCTTTATTTTCTTTCTTTCATTTCTTTTTCTTCTTCTTTTTCCCGTCGTAGTTTATGAGTTTTATCAAAAATCAAACTATCAAATTTACAAACAACAGAAAACTTGCAGACACGTTGAGTAGGACCAGCAGATCAAATACTCATAATTTATATAACTTTGAGAAAGGCAAGACGAGCCCAGAATATTGGGTTTGTTTCCGAAATTTACATCTGCATAAATTTAGAAAAAATGATTAAGATCAGACCAGACGTTTGAAAATAGGACATTCACGAAGAAATTTGAACACATGACAAAACATCACATGAATGTTGAGTCAGCTATATTGATCATAAATAATAAATAAAACAATATAATTTTGTAGCAATAGTCTCATGAAAAATAATTTCATCTTAGGCTTCAACAGTAGTTAAAGGGGCTCTATAGAAAGACGTGTTAAATGAATGGTAGGGGCTCTATAGAAAGGATTTTCTTTCTCAACCGCCCCCCAAATCTGAGGGCGATTGAGAAAGGTCGGGTGTCGGGTGATCGAGAAAGGTCGGCAACCTGAAACGTGGTATGGAAAAAATGCCGCCGGGATTGCTTCGTCCGAGGTCGCGTCTAGGTAAATGACAAAACAGAGTACAGATGTTTGAGGAAAATGTTACGGTTAGAACATTTGTCGCGTTAGAAAATATTGTGTTTAAAGGTCAATCCGAGGGTAATGTTGAGACACAAGTATTTGAAAAACTGGTGCCGGGTCGCGGTAATGATTTTTTAAAGATTAGAAGGACAACATGAAGAACATAAGTATAGCAACTGGTTTTCGAATTGGTAGTGCCTTTTTCTTGGTAAAACGTGTATAACGAAATCTAAATATTAATATAAAATCAGATTAATGGAGATGTTTGATGTGTATGCCATTGAAAGGTGGAAGATTTGCAATTTGCAAAATAATGTGGCCAGCAAACATTTTTTTATTTCAGAGGTTACTTGATTTTTAACAAAACAAATTTTTGTATGAAAATACATTTTGATCAATCCGAAACAGTCATAATTGGTGTTTATGGTTATTAAAAAGGGATCAATTTAGAGAATTATTTTGGTGGAGAATATGACAAGGCTAATTTCAAAATTTTTTTTCTTTCGATGACTTTTGGTTAGAATCCGATTAATATAATTTTTAAATAGAAAAACCTAGTTTATCAATTTTGATACGCCACGTTTGTCACAACCCTGGCTTTTTGATAAAAAGGGTATTTAAAACATGATTTTTTGACCGATAAATACTTAACAACGTTTTGATGACACGCCACGGGTTTAAGAACATAATTTTCAATCGATAAACTGTTTTTTTTTTCCAAAAAAAAAAAAAAAAAAAAGGATTCATGAAATTCGATTTTAACAGATGGCCCATACACTGCATTTATCAAAAACATACCTTTTCGAATCGTAAACCTGTTTTTTTTTCGATTGACAAGGTTTTGAAAACCCTGGTTTTCCCAATCAACAAGCCTGGATTTGCAAATTGAAAACAAAATAACTTTAAATGTTTTTTGATTTCGCGTCGAGGAAACCAAGTTTTTTTAAAGAAATTTTCCAACTGGAAAATAAATAAACAAATAAACCAATCCATTACAGTAGTTAGACGTTAGCTCATAGAATTCCTTTCTCGCTGCCAAGACATCAAAATTTTCAGAATAAGATTTTTTTTTGGCCAGTGCTTTCAAATTTTTTATTTTACACAACCTGCTGAAAATACAAGGCAACTCATTTACGGCATGCTTAAATATGGTCCACCGCCCCGAATTCGCGATCAATACCTTGATAAATTCACTACACACCCCAACCCCCCTCCCCAACCCCAACAAGCCCCAACACTCCACCCTCCCACACCCCAAGCCCCACCCCCTCTCCAAACACCGCCGCAACACCCCCCCCCCTCCCCAACACCCCACCACCAACTCCCCACCACTCTGCAAACAAAACCCCACCCCCCACCCCCCGCACACCACTAACCCACACCTTACCACCTCCTTACCAACACCCACCACCCCCACACCCCCCCCACCCCCCCCACCAGTCCCCTGTTCAACCCACGCCTCCCCTTTCCCCACCACCACCACCTCCACCCTCCATTCCCTCACCCAACCCCCGCACCCCGCCATACATCCCCTCCCAACAGACCCCAACACTCTACCCAACCCCCCCCCCCCTCCCCAACACCCCTCCACACATTCAGTTCACCCCTCCCCAACAACACCATTCACAAACAGGACGCGCCCACCCCCTCCCCAATACCCTCAACGCAACACCTCCCTCCCCTACACTCTTCAACATAATCACCCCTCCCCAACACCCTTCAACACAACACCCCAACAAAACAAAACAACATACAACAACCCCCCACCCACCCCCATCCCAACAACCCTCGCAATACCACACCCCCCCCTATGGCCATAGTGATCTCATGTAGCTAAGGAAATTTTGCCTACCTCTGTAACGCGTGCCAGAGATACCGCAATTATCATAATTATTTATTACTCATTTGCATATCACAAGCCTGATATCAACGATACTTTAAAATTACCAAAAAAGATGTGCCCCATGATGGCTTTCATGCCCAAGCACAGCGCAGGAATTTTTGAGTTCCGATGTACGTTTTCAAAAATCAGCAATTAATTCTGATTTTGCCTATTAATTAGCTCATTTGCAGACTCAATTTGCCCTGAATACACCAATCTAATTAGTCGAAGACAACTCTTCAGCCCACTTCCTTCCATCCGAGTTACAATCAACATCATTATTGCCTTACGAACTCAAAAACTTGTACACGGCCTGCGGGAAAAATTAAAAAAAGATACTTAATTTAGCATATTTTACGGCTACATCTAATCAGAGTTGGAGAACTCATCAACCCGCTTCTTTCCGCCACAAATTAACATCAATTTTTTGCCCTACGGAACTCCAATAAATTGTATACAAGGTGGGGTAACATTTTAGCACGGACGAACGGATTAACGGACGAACAGACGCTGCGCATTTTATAGTCCCCGTCGAACTCGTTCGGCGGGACAATAATGGACTCTAATGGATTTCAGCAAATGCCTTCATATATTCAAAATTTATTGGGCCGGTCCACACTGTTGGAATGAGTATTACTTATCACAAAATAGAGCCAAAAAGAACAATTTTATAATTTACAAACGTAAACAAGTACAAAAAGCCATGGACGTACCATGGCGCATTTTATAGCTTAAATTTAATACGCTCGTATTACACTGTTTTTATACTCGAATCCGAATCGTCGCGGTTTGGTCTGAATCCCCGAATAGCTTGATGATAATGAATTGAAATGATTCACAGCCAAGGAAAATATAAACATAAACTTGTCAGTGCCTCTTTCCATAAATAACATACCAAAAGTATATATATTTGGCCTATTCTTACTCACCTAGTCTAACCAATGGGGTTTCTTCAAATTTGGATCCAAACAAATATAAAACTACGCAAAATACAGGCCGCACAAGTAAAAAATAGATTCAGTAGTACTACTCTCGAATCAGTTAAATTTTGGCAAATACTATATGCCCATAGATAATGCACATCTCCTCATGCTGCTATCTGTTAGAATTTGCTTTTCCTCAATGCTGAGTCTGATATGGGACTATAGCTAGTACCTTGACCTCGCATACCGGTCTTAATAAGTACGCTTCCAGACTGCGACAGCCCTCTGTAATTGTCAAAAATAACACCACACCCATAGCAACATGTTTGGGCAGAGAATAAAATAGTAATGGACTTGGATCGTGCAGCAGTCTCCATCTTTTTACAATATGGGCAAATGTGTTGACATACAGCTACAGGCCTCTCTTAAAACACATGACCTCACCCCGATGTCCTTCATATTTTGAATGACCACCGTTGCTATGTTTTTATGCATGTATCTCCATGCAGTGTACAAATGTGTGAAAACAACATCTCCACTGAGTCTATAAGTAGATTTTTACATTGTCCGAACATTATCCATTACTTTGTCATTTTGGGTCCCTATGAAAATTCTTTAACATACTCTCAATTAATACAAGCCAATTTCAGGACGTATGCAGCATTATAAACACCCAGAAATAAAAACACTTTCAGTACAATAGACTCCTTTCATTTTGAGACATTGGTTTCTAGAAGCCGTCGCTAATTGCGACCCTGCAAAAACAGGAAAATTTAAACTTGGTACGATTTATTACGCTCTTATAAAATATTTCCCGTTAAGGTGCGTTGGTCTTTGGGAAAAAAATCCTGAGGTTTTAGAGGAGATTTGACACGGTGCGCTAAAACGCGACTGTGTGCATTTAGCGCTCCCGGAGCGATTGCGCTTATAAGAATTTGAACTTAATGCTCTGATCTATCACAAGGTAAGGAGCGTAAATCTGAGTCGGTGAGCCTGCAGTAGGGCAGTGGAAGTGATCATTTGGGGCTAGTTGTATTCGCTGCCGTAGGCGTGAAGAGGCAAGCCTTGCAGTTGGAGCGCGTAAAGCGCGACCGGAGCGGCGTGCCTAGAGCGGGAGTCGTTAAGCATATCGGCCGTTAGTCGTAAGGCGTGTTAGCACGGAAGCGAGCGAGTCGCGATATAGCAAGTAGGGAAAAAAAGATTAAACTATACGTTTACAAGGAAAAATAGAAATTAACAAAAACTCCCCGTGCAAACATAAACATGTACATGTAGCCTAAATCTCGCCACCTGTCCCAACACGTCCTCCCACCCGCCGTGACCTCTCGCTCCTCTCGTTAACACCTACAAAACACCCTCCGTACCTGAGTCATAGCGGGCGAGTTCTTGACGGCGCCGATGACGTCCTCGTTCGAATTTTCGAATGTCCCTATTAAATGAACAATTTACGGAATATAACACTTCTTCTTGGAAATGTAACCCGCTACATACATAATAAGTATAATAATTATTCACTAGATTGTCTTAATTAATGTAACGTAACTCCAATGATGATTTAAAAGCAAAGGTCGAAATATGTATCGGTTGTACTGTTCATTAGGTCTAGACAGCTAATCGGCGTGGAATAAGATATATCAATCCCGTTACCCTCAGTTCCGATTCTTTTTTTTAAATTTTTGCGAGACTTCTTAATTAATATAGTATACTAAATTAACATTTCATTACTGCCATATAATAGTTTTAATTAAAGGAACGATATTGACGGGGTAATATATTTTTCGCTTTTTTCAAAACTTTGAGGTTCACACATTTTAGCTCTGTGGTATCCTAATAAATTGAAGCGTATAGGCCTAAATACTTATTGGTTTATAAAAACACCGCGCCTAGTTGTAAAATATAATTTACGTGTTTAAAAGACCCGGTTAAAGGTTTCGTATAAAAAAAAAAAATTGTCGATTAATGGCTTTATCGCAAAGTGATATATTTAATAGGAATTTAAAGATCGGATTTTAAATAAGCCTTCCTCATGTGAAGAAATCGCACGTATCGCTCTCCATTTTTTCCTTGAGCAAAAAAAAAATTACAAAAAACTTGTACGGGGCAAGTTTTAAAAACCGCGTCAATTATGCATCGAGAACTTGCATCTGCTGTGCAATGATAGTCGTCACTCGTATTTTGGGCCTATGATCCGCGAACGTCTTGTTCTTTTCTTATAAATATTACCTAAGTATTCTTTATCGTAGTTTGCGCTTAAATCAAAATCATAATCTTTGGGCAGCTTCCGTAGTAAGTTTTTAACTTTTACAGATTTAGGCTTAATATTGTAATTACATGTATATTTGTTACATTAAATTCCGAAAAAACAGAGCGGCCACAGTCATCAGATCCCCATCATCCCTATGCTAGAAACGCTAACAATGTCCCCCTAACGAGAGTGATAGAGATACAGGGTATGAAAAGCTTGCAACAATTCCCGCTTTTTACTCAAAAACATCCGAATTTATATGAAGGGAGTAGAAAAAGTCCCAGCAATGCAATATGTTGAAACATTTAGATGCGTTTTATAGATTATACAGAAGCAGCCTGGCACTTAAAATATCAAAGAAGACACACTCACTCATATGATGCAATAAACCATATTTAATCATCCCAAGCAAGCTCTGGGTGATCAATAAGCCTATCCATTTTAAGCAGGTTGAAAGTCGATTAGTAGCCTTAATAAGAAGACCCTAGTGAGGAATCCCAAGAAGCCCCTCATTTGACAATTCTGCTTGCCACTCAACATATATTCCTGCCATCCCATCCAGTTTTCCGGTTGAGTAACATGTTAACTTAAACGTGTTAAAATATCACTCGATTTGTTTGTTTCCTCCGTTTAAAATTATTCCCAATTTTGACATAATCACACACGCCATACATCAGTAAGATGGTGTCTAAATTCTTGAATGTATTCTATTCTAAATTTCCTGTCTGAATTGATAACGCATATCTAACTAAATTTGATAAATATTAGATAAAGAACTCGAGAAAACGGCGAGCCACTTTTATAAGACGCTAAAATTACACATTCAGCGGACAACCTGGTCACTCTCGCAATCCAGGCGTGAGAAATCCCACTCGACCACAGGAAGTATACTTAGTGGATACCAGTTAAAAAACAGCCGCTACATGGTATTTCAGTCTTTCATTCAAAATTTTTAAAGATTTAAAAAACATTTTTGTTTGAATTATTAACAACAATGTCTCCCGTCATCTTGTCATCTTCTTCCGGTTCCTTGGAACACTCCGGGGTTCTCAAATTTTGGACTGGAATTCCTGCGCATGAGCCCAAAAATGCGCAAACGCAAGGACAAATGCATAAGACAACGTAAAGTGAGCAAAGAGCAATGTACAATGAGCAAATGTATGAGCAACGTAAAAGTGAGGCAAGACCAGAAATGAACAACGTTAAAATGAGCAAAAGAGCACTAAATGAGTCAAGAATAGCAATAAATGAGCAAAAGAGCACGTGACTGAGCCAAAGAAGCAAAACAATATCAAAAATGAGCACGAAACTGACAAATGAAGCACTAAATGCGGCAAAAGAAGCAACTAATTAAGCAAAAGAGCAACGCCAAGGGAGCAAAAGAGAGCAACGTCAAGGATCAGAAGAGCACTTCAATGGAGCAAAAGAGCAACTAATGAGCAAATGGGCAAAGAAATGACAAATGACCGCGAATGAGCGAAAAAAAAAGTTGGAGCAACGAACTGTAAAATGAGCAAGTCAAAAGAGCATGTAAAAACGAGCAGCATTAGCAAAGAAATTACAAACACCATTAGCAGCGTGAATACAAAGAAAAACAAAAATAGCAACTGAGACAAATGTCAGCAACATCAAATGGATCATTAAAAGTTCAACTAATGAGGCAAAATGAGCTATAATGATCAAAGATGCAAAAACAATTAGCAAAATAGCACACTAAGAGCAAAAGAGCACGTCAGTGAGCAAAGTGCAACGTCAAGGACAAGCGAGCAAAAATTCGCCAAAGAACTGAGCGACGCAATGACACGTAGAAAAATTAGCAAAAGAGCACTTTAAAAACTAGCAAATGCTCAAAGAAAATGATCAAAAATGAGCAGCGTGAAAATAAACCATCAAAAAAGAGCACAAAAACCTAGTCAAGTCTTAGCAACGGGTTTGACGGTCGGATGGGAATTGATCAACAGTGTAGCCGCCCTCTCCATACTTCCTCGGCTCAGACGGCCCCCGTCCGCACCCCAGAGGGAGAGCGCTCCGGCTAGACTCAGGTGGGATAAAAGCCCAGACGTCTGGGGCCCCACCTGCCTCCAGGGCTTTCTGCCAACCGCTCCCCTCACCTCCTGTCACATTACCGTGTCTAACACGCGCAACAGCGGCATCCCGCCAAACCCCTCTGTGCGTCACCACCGCTGCCCCTCCTTCTCCACCCCCTCAACGCGTCAGGGAGCAAAATTGCAAAACGTTGCAATCGAAGCTCAACAAATGAGAAAGAAATAGCTAATGAGAACGTAAAATGAGCAAAAGAGACATTTTAAACAGCAAAATGAGCCAATAATGCTACAAGAATGAGGGCCTCCTTAGGCAGCGTGAAATAAGCAAAAGAGCAACTGAGCAAATTAGCAACGTCAAGGAGTAAAAAGAGCAACTAATGAGCAATGATGCTCTAAATGCTCAAAATCGCAAACTAATGGCCAAAAGATCCACGTCTAGTTATCAAAAGTTCACGCGCGGTTCTCGGGTCAACTAGCAAAAATGATCAAAGAAATTAGCAAAGTGAATCATCGAATGACAAATAGCAACTACTGAGCGAATGATCAAACTGTAAAAGATCTAAAAGAGTGCAATTTAAAAACGATCAAATGAATATCAAATAAGTTCTCATCTTTTAATACCACAAAAGATCAAAACTGAATTTCATCAAAAGCAACTCCAGTGTAATCAAAGTTCAACAATTAGCAATATTATAAATATATTTACCACTTTATTGCATTTAACATATAAAAACATCCTTTGATTAACACTAATGGCTTCTCCATCCGTCATCAAACCATTTGTTTGTCACGAGTGTGGCAGAACATTTACAGAAGTCTAATTAAACGGAGAAACAACGATAGGAAGTTGTACTGGCGAAAAGCAATCTCTACTATTGATGAAACAAAGCACGAAGATGATTTAGTAACCTGAACATTATGAACCCACATTTAAAAAACGTAGAGTAGAAGACTCATAAATGCTTGAATTCGGATATGGAAGCATGATCTGAAGGTGATAGTTCTGAGAAAAGAGACCTCTCAAAATCGTCAAACGTACGATGGACGAATAAACAGCCATCCGAATGAAGATAATCTATTTTTCCCTTGCCGCCAAGCCACCGTATCAAGCTGTACTGGCTAAAGAGTCCGAATCAGAAGCAAACACGTCACAGGCCCTGTGGCGTGCCCCCTCATCTCCTTCCCCCCTTCTGCGGCTGATTGAAGATCACGCCAGCGAAAACGCAACAACTGGACTCCCACTCATGTGGGGCGATCACAAACAATACCTTCTTTGCCAGATTTAAGGACTTTTTTGTGGTCCAGTTCGTAGATTTGAAATACACGATAAGAGACAAAAAATCAGACAATGGCACGGACTTAAACAAAGCCCATGGAACCCGAGTGATCCAAAATCCCAGTCCAAATTTGAAGGACGGTTTTCCCAGAGCAGGAATAAATGAACCAGGATGACGACCGCGGAGACATTTATGAATATTCACAACAAAATTGACCATCTTTAAAATTGAAAAGACTGACTACAACATTAGCGCCGTTGTTTCACTGGTAATCCACGTACTATACTCCCTGTGGTCGAGTGGTATTTCTCACGCCTGGATTGCGAGAGTGACCCGGTTCTTGACTAGTATTTTCTGACTTTTAATTCGTTGCTCGCCAGTTTCTCCGAGTCTTTATACTAATATTATCAAACTTAGTAGTCGTTACAATTTAGACAGTAAATTCTAGAGTATCATACATTCAATACTTTGACACCATCTTTACTGCTGAAATCTAATATAGGCGTGTTGATTGTGAATAATAAACGGAAACAAACAAATCGAGTGATATTTTAACACGTTTAAGGTTAACAATGTACTCGTTAACAGGGAAAATATTATGGCGTGGCAGGAGGAAACTATTATGTGGTGGCAAGACAAAGAATGTCAAATGAGGGCTTCTTTGGATTACCTCACTAGGGTCTTCGATATATAAGGCTACTAATCGACTTTCAACCTTGCTTAAATGGAAAGGCTTATTGATCACCCAGAGCTTGCTTGGGCATGTATTAAATATGTGTTTATTGCATCAATATGAGTGTTTGTCTTCTTTATATTAAGTTTTCCAGTGCTTAGTCTGTATATCTATAAAAAAACGCATCTCATGTTTCAAAATATTGCATTGTGGGACATTTTTCTACTCCCTTCATCTATACATTCGGATTGTTTTGAGTAAAAAGCGGGAAAGTTGCAAGCTTCATACCCCGTATCTCTATCACTCTCGTTAGGGGGACATTGTTAGCGTTCTAGCATAGGGATGATGCCTGTGGCCGCTACTGGTTTCGGAATTCATGTTAAAAATATAATACTGAAATTACAATATTAAAGGCCTAAATACTGTAAAAGTAAAACTTCTACGAAGCTTGCCACGAACTTAATATGAATTTAAGCGCAAACTACGATAAAGCTAATATTAGGTCATATTTATAAGAAAGCACAAGACGCTTCAGTGCTCATATAGGCCCAAAAATACAGTTGACGACTATCATTGCACAAACAGCATGCAAGTTCTACGATGCATATCTCGTTAAACTTGCCCCGTACAGTTTTTTTAATTTTTTTTTTTGCTCACGGAAAACATTGGAGCGATACGTGATTTTCTCTTTCAATAGGAAGGACTTATAAAATCCGATCTTTTAAATTCCTATTAAATATTACTTTTTGCTATAAAAAGCCATTAATAAACAATATACGAACCTTTAACCCGGGGCTTTCCACCCTTCAATTATATTAAACTAGCGCGGTAAAACAATAAGTATTAGGCCCTATACCGCTTATTTATTAAGATACCACAGAGCCTAAAATGAACTTCAAAGTTGCAAAAACAAAATATTTTATTACCCCTCATATCGTATTCTCTTTAATTTAAGTATTATAATGCCGTATGAAATGTTAACTTTAATTATAAACGATCTTACATTAAAAGTCTGCGCAAACATTTAAAAAAAGACTCGCACTTTCGTGTAACGGTATACTTATTCCCAGATTAGCCGTCTAGACCTATAGAACATGTACACGATTACATTTTCGACCTTGCTTAATTCATCATTTGTGTTACGTTACATTATTAAGAAATCTTGTGGAATAATTAATACTTATTATGTAAGCGGTTACATTTCCAATTAAGTTTATATTTCCTTAAAATAAATTGTCAATTTAAATTGAGACGTATTCGAATTCGAACGAGGACCGTTCATCGGCGCGTCCAGCTGCCCGCTATGACTCAGTACGGAGGGTGTAACGAGAGGAGCCGGGGAGGGGTCACGGCGGGTGGGAGGACTTGTTTGGACAGGTGCGAATTTTATGCCCTATACCTTTACAATGTTTACTTAGTTTTCACGGGGATTTTTTTTGTTTCATTTTCTTAGTTTCTCCTTTTCGAATTATAGTTTTAATTCTTTTTTCCCTACTTTTTAATCGCGACTCGCTCGCTTCCGCTCGCTACCCCGCCTTACTCCTAACGGTAATGCTGAACGACCCGGTCTCTCTCACGCTCACGTCCGGTCCTGTCGCTTACGCTGCTCCCAACTGCAAGGCTTCGCCTTACGTACGCAACGCCTACGGCAGATGTTTCGCTAACGCTCGCTTAATTCGCTCGCCTCCCTGCGGCTACATGCAACAGTCGCGCTACGCGCCTCCGTTCAATCATCTCTAAAAAATCCTCCCGGGGATTTTTTTCCCCTCAGAAGACCGCACCACTGCCCTTCCAACGTGGAAATATTTTCTAAGAGCGTTGAATTAATCTTACCAAGTTTCCATTTTCCTGTTTTTTTTTTTTTGCGACCCGATAGAAACCATGTTCTCAAACTGGAAAGGAGTCTAGTTGTAACTGAAAAGTGGTTTTTATTTCTGTGTGTTATAGATTGCTACGTTTCCTGAAATTTGCTGTATTAATATGAGATGTAATGTAAATGAAATTTTCAAGGGACAAAAATGACAAATAATGGCTTAATGTTTTCAGGAAATGGGTAAAAATATACTTCAGACTCACGGAACTGTGTTTGTTTTCACACATTTACACGAATGAGATACATGCAATAACAACCATAGCTTAACTGGTGGTCAATTCAAAATATGCAAGACACTGGGTGAAGGTCATGTGTTTTTACAGAGAGGCCTGTAGTCTGTATGTCACACATTTGCCCATATTTGTAAAAACATCTGTAGACTTGCTCCAATAATCCAAGTCCTTAATATTATCATCTCTGCCTTTAACAAGCTTTGGGTGGTTATTAAGTACACATTACATACAGAGGGCTGGCGCAGTCTGGAAGCAGTACTTCTTACAGACCCTTGGTATGCGATGTCAAGGTACTATAGTCCCATATCAGGCTCAGCCATTGAAAGCAATCTAACAGCTACAGCTTGCAGCATGAGTTATGTGCATTATATATGGACCATATCGTATTTGCCAAAATAATTTAACTCTTGAATTCGAGTCCCTACTTGAATATATTTTACTTGATTTGCGCTGTTATTTGAGAGTTTTATATTTTGTTTGGATCTAATATTTGAAGAAAACCATTTGGTTATATCTAGGTGAGTAATAGCCACACTGTTCCAAAATGTCCGTAAATTTTCGTAAATTAACGGAAATTTCTGGCAGCAGTAGTTCCAGTCATTATTTTAGGGTAAATTTACAGAAATTTCTGTAATTAAACGGAACTTGACAGTACTTTTTACAGAAATTTGTCTCATATTATGGAAAAAATGTATGTATTTTTAACATAATTTTTCCGTAATTTAAATTACGGAACCAAAAAAAAAAGGCCGGAAAATTGCTGCCAGAAATTTTTGGAAAGTATTTCCGTAAATTAACATTTTAGCTATTTTTATGTTTTTTTTGTTTTTTATTTTTATGTTTCTAAAACAATTTTTTATTTTCCGTAAATTTACGGATAATCTGTTTTCTTAATTTACGGAAATTTTTTAACATGCAAATATATATAATTTGGTATGTTGGCCTTATGGAAAGAGGCACTGACAAGTTTATGTTTTATATCCCTTGGGCCTGTGGTGTAAATCATTTAAATTCATTATCATCAATTGATGCGGGGATTCAGACCAACCGCAAGATTCCGATTCGAGTAATAACAACATGTTTAATACCGTAGCGTATTAAATTTAAAGCTATTTAAAATGCGCCATGGTACTTCCATGGTGTAACATTAAAATTGTTTCTTTTGGCTTATAATTTTGTAATAATAACTACCTTCTTCCAATTGTGGACAGGCCCAAAATTTTGAATGAATTGACATTTCTGAAACCATTAGAGTCCATATGTCCCGCCGAACGAGTTCGGAACGGGGAACTATAAAATGAGCAGCGTCTGTTCGTCCTTTAGTCCGTTCGTCCGTGCTAAAAAGTTAACCCATGTTGTATAACATTTATCTGGAGTCACGTATGGCAAAATTTATGTAATTTGGTGGAAAGAAGCGGTTGATGAGTTCTCAACTGATAAGTGTGCCGTCTAAATATCTCATTAAGTATCTAATTTGAATTATTACGAGAATTTTCCCGCAAGGCCTGTGTACAAGTTTTCTGGAGTTCCGTACGGCATTAATGATGTAACTCGGATGGAAGGAAGTGTGCTGAGATTTCTCGACCTAATTAGATTTGGGTTATTTCAAGGCACTTGCAGGATGCAATGATCTAATTATATGCAAAAATCAGCTAATTGCTGTATTTTTGAAACGGTACATTGCGGATACTCAAAAGTCCTGCGCTGCATAAAGCCTATCATGGGGCACATCTTTGTTGGTATTTTTGTTTTTTTTTTTTGTGTTTTAAAGGTATGTGATATACGGCTTAGATATGCAAATGAGCTAATTTAATAATTATGCTATTGCTGTACTCGGAAACGGTACTCGCTGGCAAAATTCCTTCGCGACATGAGACTACTATTCCATAGGGGAGGGTGTGGTTATGCGAGGTATTTGCTGAGGGGTTGTGTATGCGGGGCATTGTGGAGGGGAGTGTGTTTTGCATGGTGTTGGGAGGGGGTGTGTTAGTGCCGGGTGTAAGGGGGGTAGGGTGAGTGTGCAGGGTATTGGGGAGGGGGTTGGGTTGTTGCATGGTGTTGGGGAGGGTGTGAAGGTGTTGGCGGGGTTTTGGGGATGGGGTAAGTGTTGCGGGTTGTTGGGGAGGGGAATGGCGGGTTTGCGGTATGTTTGGGGTAGGGGAAATGGCGTGTTGCGGGGTGGGAAAAGGGGAGGCGTGTTACAGGGTTTGTGGGGGTGGGGGTGGTTTTGAGGGGGTGTTAAGGAGGGTATGGGTTTACGGTGGTGGGTTTTTGCAGAGTGTTGGGGAGTTGGGTGGGGTGTTTTGGGAGGGGTTGGGTGTTGCGGGTGTTGGAGAGGGGTGGTGCTTTGCCGGGTTGTTGGGAGGGTGGAGTGTTGCGGTGTTGGGGATGGGTGGGTGTTTAGTTGCATTTATCACATGTATTGATGGCGACATTCGGCGGGGACAATATTTACGACATCGCGTAAATATGAGTTCGCCTTGTATTTTCAGGCAGTTGTGTAAATAAAAATTTTTGAAATGCAAATGGCACAAATCTTATTGAAAATTTTGAATGTCTTTTGGCACGAGAAGGAATCTCTGAGCTCAACTCTTCACCTCCTTTGGATGGGTATGTTTATTTTATTCCAGATTTGGAAATTTTCTTTAAAAACACTTGGTTTCTCGACCGAGACTCAAAAAACTTATAAAGTTATTTTGTTTTAAATTATGGCAAATCCAGGCTTGCTGATTGGAAAAGCCGGGTTTTCGAAACCCTGTCAATCGAAAAACACCAGTTTATCGATTCGAAAGTATTTTTTTTGATATGCATTGTATGGGCCAACTGTTAAAATCGAATTTCATGAATCCTTTTTTTTTTTTTTTTTTTGAAAAAAAACGGTTTATCGATTTGAAAATTACTTTTCTTACTTGGCTTTTCATCAAAAAGCTTGGTTCAAGTTATTTATCGTTCAAAAAAATCATGTTTTTAAATACCCTTTTTATCAAAAAAGCCAGGTTTTGTTACAAACTGAGCGTATCAAAATGGGATAACCTATTTGCGATTTGAAATCCATATTTATTTCAGCCATTTCATGTTTTTACGCCGAAAAAAAATTTTTGTGCATTATCTTGTCATATTCCCACCAGAAAAATTCAATATCCCTTTAATAACCATAATAGCACCAATTCATGATCTGTTTTACTGTATCCAAATGTTTTTTCATACCAACATTGTTTTGTTCAATTAAGTAACCCTGGATAAAAATGTTTTTCTTGTCCCCCCCCCCCAACCCCCCCCCCATTATTTTTGCAAATTGCAATCTTCCACCTTTTACATGGCAGTACACTCAAAACATCTCATTTCAATCTGATTATTATATTAATTTCTATTATCTTTATACACGTTTTACCAAGAAAAGTGCACCTCCAATTAGGAAAACCAAGTGCTATACGTAATGTCGGTCCTTCAGTTGTCCCCTTCAACTTCTTTAAAATCCTACCGCGACCCTGCGCTCAGTTTTTTTTCAATACTTGTTTCTCAACATACCCTCGGTATACCTTAACCAACTATTTCTAACGCGACAAATGTTCTAACCAAGTTTACATTTTCCTCAAAATCTGTACTCTGATTTGTCATACCTTACGCGACCTCGGACGAAAATCCCCGCTGCATGTTTCCATACCACCAGTTGCCGACCGTTCTTTCTCGATCACCACACCCGACCTTCTCATCGCCCCTCAGATTTGGGGGGCGTTGAGAAGAAAATCCTTTCTATAGAGCCCCACCATTTCATTTAAACACGTCGTTCTATAGAGCCCCTAAATCTACTATGCAACCACAATAATCATGAACTTGCTAGGATTTGTTTTCAGTTGTAATGATTTTTTCCCCTTGCTATCTTGTTTGCTTCTTTAAAATTTTATTGCGTTTTTCTTTTTCTCGGGTTTTTTTCATTCTTGTCTCTTTGCTTCTTTTTTTTACTCGTGTTTTTCATCCCTCGTAATTTCTTTCTTTTTTGTTTTTGTTTTGACATAAAATAGGCAAAAAATCAGAAGACAGAATTTCTCTTTCTCACTTCTATTTTGGTTTGTCCATATTTTTCGCATTTGCTCTTGATTTCCTTTTCTATAACCTTTTTCAAGTTAACTATTTTCACATGTTTTTGATTTTCAATTTCAACTCATTTTATTCTTACTTCAGTTGTATTTCTTGTTTGGGCTCTTATCTTTTGTCTGATCTGACCTACTTTTGAAGTGCATACCTATAGAAAGACGTGTGTAGATATTTTAGTGAGAGGAGCTAGGACCAGGTCAAACATCGTTTTCCCCTCACTACAAGAAAGTTTGACACCTTTGGTAGTTAGTATGGAGCCTCTATATCAAAACCGCTAGGTAGGTAAGTACTCTCAAATTGTGGTGTCACTTGTCAAGAGGGGCCAATTTAAGTTTACACAGGGCGTCAAACTTTTTTTAAAAGGCTCCAATAATGTTGAAATGTATGCCATATGTCCATTCTAGGTCATAAGGATTCCAAAAAGTAGTTTGTACCATCTATGGCCAATGGTTTGGGAGATATAAGGTAAAATAAGTTTGAATGAAATATTTAGTATAAAAAACGCCCTCATTACGGAATGTCTGAACGATCTGAAACGGGAATTAAATGTTTTTAACCAGAAAGTATATTCAGACTGGACAACGAAATAAAAACTACAGTCAAAACGGTTAATAGCATTAAAAACCTGTTATTTTCAAGTATGATTTTAGGGGACTGTTTTTTAAAAATCCATAAAACAAATGTAATATACGGGGGCGGCAGTCGAGGGAAGGACCAATTGCCAGTAATCACCATAAATTTAATTAAACAGGGAAAATCCTAATTTATATTGTGGGGTTTTTTTCTGATGTCCGTCTGCTATCCGCTAATACTGCAAAGTATTATTCGCCCAGGGACATTGTATATTTTATTGCTAAGGGACTAGTTCTGTAAAATTATTCTGCACGGTCAGTGATTTCTTATAATGTTGGTGCTATAGGTATAATGCAAGGTCATAGGTATTTGGCAAAGAAAAACCTGGTTTATGTCAAGTTAATTAAAACACCCTTACGGCTAAACAAATGTTTTGATACCGCTTTCAAAGGCACCTAAATCCTCGTTTTCTTTCGCAGAGTGAGGACAAGTTATTATTGTTAACAGAGCGTTGACCGCACAAATATGGCAGCTGCCATAGATGTTTTTGTATTTGTACAGAACACCCCAAATAAATTGTTCGCTGTATGAAAAGGAGGGACTTACCTTCCCCCAGGCACTACCCAATACAAGTTATTGATTGACTGCACAAAATAAAAATTAGTATTTATCACTGCAAAGAAAGAAGGAAATAACCAATTGGGTTCGAAGACCTTTAGCCAGTCTGGACGAAATGAAATTACCTCTTGCTGACCACCGCTCAACATTTCGGTGTACAGCCAATATGCACTGACATATACAAATAAAAGACCCCATAAAAAATTAACGACAGCATGTTGTCTAAATACACCCATAGGTTACAAACCATTGGTCTTTGCACGAAAACATAAAATTTTAAATAATAGTCCGTTTTCTCCGCAATTTTGATAACTTCTTGCCCATTGCGATCAATATGCCAAAACAATAGCCATTATAAGAAAATCTATCCCTTTTTTAAAAAGTTGCAATAAAAGCCCGAATTAAAAGGTATAGCCATATCGATTGCCATTCAGTGAAGACCGCATTCTTCCCGTTAAGTGCGGTGTCACTTAAAGGCCGACTCAGAGATTAGAGGAGGGCGCCTCAATTTCCAAAAAAAATCGCGTTTTTTGCAGGTACAAAATGCTTGTTCATATAATATCACTGTGTGAAATTGCTAGCTTAAAATCGAATCCTTAATATAGAAAATCACAACTTGTTATAAAATGCCGGATACCGGAAGTTTGTTATAAACACAGTATATCCTATGGGACGTGTAATACTACACATAAATGTTTACTGCATCAAAACGAAATACCCGATTCATCTCAAATCCGATTGTGCATTTTAGGTTAGGTTACTATCTTTATTTCTAGTTGACGATTTTTATTATTACACAAAAAAATAATATTCGAAAATCTCTGAGTCAGACTTAATGCTGGACCCCTGATGATGGTTGTTTGCTCGTATCCACAAGTCATTGGTAATGGCTTTGTGTGGTGTCAGATTTGCTTCAGCTAGGGTGCTGAGCCGGGGGCGCGTGTTATCCATTGATACGGACGCTCCTAACAGGGCCCGCTATTTGAGGCTGGGGCGGCGGGGATTGGGAACAGTCGGGGTTTACACCCTACTCTTATTCGAATGCAGGGTTTTTGTATGTAAACTTTGTAATAATTGTCTTGCAGTTGCAACATCTTGCGAAATGTGACACACTTTCGTAAAATGCACATTGTGTTGGGATTATTGATCACAATGGAGAGAGAAAGGTTCAAATTGCAGAACAAAACAGATATTGATATCATTTTAGGTTTTGCGGCATAATACCTATGGTTGTGTAACTTAGGGGTTTAATAGACTGCATGCGTACTTTGGAGGGCAAAACAGAGACTCTTTAAGCAGTGCACCAACCTGTCATAATCATCCCATTTTATTGTATAAGAGTAGGAAAAGTTGTGTTATTGCCAAAATGAGATGAACTAATGGTACTAAATCGATGAGACAACCCAGTAGTGAACTCAGTGACCATAGGCGAAAACATATGCATAAGGGTCATGAGAAATGCTATTTATTGGATCGAGAATAATATGAAATTCATAGAATTTCCATAAGAATTTTTGACGCGAAATGACCACATTACTGACATGATCGCTGTGTAGCATTTCATATGCCTGACAATAGGCAAACGTTTCGAAGGTTATGGACAACAAAGTACAAAAGAAAAATTGTAAACTTGTTTTGAAAAATTTGAACTTGCCGGCGATCGTTATATCGTCCCTATGAGAAACACCATGCTTTGAATTTTTCTGTGTGCACGACCAGAAAAAATCGAAACTCATGGTTATCATCATTTTGATTACGAAAAGTTTATTCGACTTATTAAATTCGGGGTGATTTAATGACATGGCCAAGTATTCAAAATGCAAAAATCCCGGGTTGAAAAAATTGGGCGTTCGTTTGGAAAATGTCCTAATGTCTCTTTAAAGATCACCCTTGTAAAACAATAAAAACACCATAAGAAAATTTTAGGGGACGATATTTACCCTTTATGAAAAATAGCTGCAAAATCTGGAGCGTTAATTTTAACATGCCTGGAGTCAAGACGGGACCACACCCACTGATGTTAGATTTACACTATCATCAGTGGTATATTAACAACCATATTGGTGTTACAATGATGAATACTCGACACTGCTTGTGTTTAATTGTACACCAATTGGTGTTAATCATTTTTTAAGATTCGGGTGCCAAATTGACACTACTGGGTATTTTAACACTTCTCTGGAATCAATACGGGACCATTCCTCTGGGTTATTAACACCAAACTTTGTGTTAACCACTATC